>ML682063.1:308057-343443 GCA_007922195.1 Podocnemis expansa | reverse complement strand
GGGGGGAGAGCGTCCGTTGCCAAGCTGTGACTCCCCAGAGCAGAGTTCCTCCTCACCCACTGGAGTCCAGGTGGCTGGCACCATGCGTTGGCTGGCTGGCCTGAGCCTGCGAGGTTCCAGCATTTCATAGGAAACTGGGGAGCTGCCAAGAGGTGGAGGGAGAGGGGGGCTTTGAGTGTGTCCTGTCCCCAGGTGGGGATTTCGTGGGGGAGCTGCCGGGCGGTGGAGGGAGAGGGGGGCTTTGAGTGTGTCGTCTCCTCAGGTGGGGATTTCGTGCGGGGTTGAGCATGGAGGGGATTGGCGTGAGGGTGTCTGGGAGGCGGGGGCCATTGGGAAGATTTGTTCCACACCAGCTGAAGTATTCCCTTTGCAAGGCTCCTGGGGTGGGTTCCCTGGCGTCTGAACTCATGTGGTCCCTCTTGGGGAGGCAAAAGAAAAAGGTGGGGCAGCAACTGGTCTGTCCAGTTCTTGGGGGATTTTCCCTTGTCTGGGTCCCAGGCTCCAGGATGGAGAAGGGAATCTGCTTCCGTCCTCTGATTTGGCTTAGCTGGTGAGTTACCAGTTTCAGAAATTAGGCAACTAACTCTTCCCAGGGGAAGTTCCTGCCCATGGGGTCATTTGTTACCTATTTTGACGGGGTTTAATGCCTGTCTTCAGTCCAAGGCGATGGATCTCCAGTAGTATCACGCAGTCTCATGCTACTGATGGGGTGGGAAGGTGGTATGGAGCCTTTCTTCTCCAAATCACACTTTCTGACGGTGGTTGGTAACCTCCTTTAAAAGCCCAATGTATCGACTTCCAAAAGCCCACCAGCATCAGTGCACTGTAACTGTTCCCCTTGTGGCCAGTCTCAGCAGAGGTCATGGGTGGAATGAGCCAGAGATTGAATTTCTGTTTCCTGCCCTCCACTGGCTCTTCCAAAGCAGGGCTTAGCATGCTGGCAGGGTGTGGGGCTGTTCCCATTAAGAAGCCAAAAGGCTGTTCAGCTGCAGCTTCTTGGCATCTCATAAAGCGCCTCCATGCAAATGAGAGGCTCTGGAGAGCCACAGGTGACCACTTCTCTCTCTGTTCCAAGGGGTTTGCAGTTTATCTTGGGTTTGGCCTGTTTCCACACCATAATTGACAAATTGAGTCATCTTGGGGTCCTATTGCATCCGTGAAAGCTTTCGTTAGAGCTGTGAGTTCACAGTCACATGCCGTTCATACTTGCTCTGCAGTCGTGCCTGGGCTGACTCTGCCAAATAACTGTGTGCCAGGGTGTCCCTGAGGAGTTCCTGAAACATGTCTCAGTGCGTTTTAGTGTGGGCCTGTGGCTGGCGATGCTTTAGAAAGAAGTCAGTAAAGATCTCAGAAATCATTGGATTTGTGAAGAGTGTTTCGTGCCAGAAAGATGATAGAAGTGAGGCTTGGAGGGTGGGCTAGGGGCGTACGGAAGAGATTTCCCACGTCCCAGCAGGGAGTGGGGGACTCATCTCGTTGCTTGCAAAGCTGTGGATCTACACCTCTTTTATAAATGGGACCCAATGGACTTGGAGTGAGCTTCCCACTATGGGCCAACTGGAGAGAGAATTGGGGCTGGGGGTGATGGCAAACGCTTGTTATCAGACTAGTGGGGATGTGGCAAAACACCTGGCAGGAGCTATGCCTTACCAGTCAGGATTTAAATGACCTGGCTGGGTTATTAGACGATTTAACCATGTGGGGTCAGAATGTGTTAGCTAACCGACGTTTTTGAGAACTCAAGTGGAAGCAAAGCAGCTTTATTTGGCGCCAGCAGTTGGGTTTGAAGAGACGTAAGCTGACTTTCACATTACAAACATTAGTCTTTAAAAGTGCCGCAGGACTTATTCATTTGTTTTTTTATTACAAACAGTGATTCTCACCTCTATCAACCTTATCACTTTCTGATTTCTTGTTCTTCACTGTTTTGAAGTAATCTGACCTGATGCAGTGAAATGTAATCACAGGATTTATCTTTCCCTCCTGTACTGCTAGTTTTCCATTTTTTAGAATCTGATGAAGTGGGATTCACCCATGAGCGCTCATGTGAAAAATAACAAAAGTATCGTGGCACCTTAAAAACTAACAAATTTCTGTGGACATAAACTGTTGTAGGCTGCAAACCATTTTGTCAGATGTGAAAAATAAATTTGTTAGTCTTTAAGAGTGCTGCAGGACTCCTTGCTTGTTTTACTGATTAGAGAGGCTCCTAGACTTCAATTTGGGCTTCAACTTGACTGGTTTGACATGTGCCAAGCACGGGCTGCAGTTTGCTAGTGTGCTCACTAAGACTTTCCACCAACATTCCTTGAAACCTGAGTCCAGAGCTGTGGTTTCCCAACTTGTAGTTGGGACCCAGTACTGGATCATGGACCCTCAGGTACTGGTTTGCAGCACCCCCTGCGGCCACCACCAAAAGACTGGAATGTGTTGCTCAAAGATGTAATTTTTGGATCGCAGGCATAAATGGTTTTTTTTCCAGCTGGGTCCTGAGGAGAAAAAAGTTTGAAAACCACTGGACTAGAGTCAGAGCCCTGGCTGCTAATGTAGGACAAAGATATTCAGGTCTTGTCCCCATTTGGTTCGTTAGTAACGACATTACTACATAAATGCTCTGCTGTGAGTGTGTCATGCTAGCTAGGGTAGGCCCTAGTGGCAAGGGCCTGGATAAAGGAGTAGAGCCTGTTTCCCGGTGTGGATTCAGGCTGGGAATAAGAACCAGCAATTCTGTCTGCAGAAGTCTTAGAACGCTGTGCAGGCAGGAGAAACTAAAATGATCTCCTGGGTTCATCAGTCTGGAGCTCAGATATCGCTCTGTGCAGCCACCCATTGAAAGGCAAAAGGTCATAGAGCTGCTGCTGCGACAGATCTTAGTATCTGGACTTAATTGAAGAGCCCCCCTCGCTCGCAAAGTGAAGGGCTGATCCTCAGGCATTGTTTGCTTACCCAGCCCATGCTCAATGCTAGTGGGCCTTGAGGGTCTAAAGGAAATCTATTTTCAAGGGCTTGTTAAACCTGTTTACTTTTGCTGGGGCACACAGCAGTCACGCGCTGAGGAATCACCACAGGGAACTGGTTTTTTCTGGTAGATGGCAAACTGGATCTGAAATCTCTTAGAGAAGCATGGAAATAAGAGCAGAGGCTCATGGGATGCTTCCCACCCCACTTGCTGTGGTCAGTGTTGGATTATTTCCTATAGTGTGGCTGCTGCCTTGCCCTGTCTCCTCGAAGAGCTTACCTTGCGTAGGATGAAGCTAGCATGTTGGCTGAAATGGACTTTTTCCCTTAGTCAATGAAACCACAGTTGTCTCAAGCTATGAAACTGTCATTATTTCCCAGTGGAGACTAATGGCCAGCTGACTAGATGTCATTCTTAGGAAGGCTCTTCTTGAAATTCAGCTGATGTCTTCTCTCGTGTCATTATTTTAGCCTCGTGGAATCACCATACAGATGTAACAGGCTGGGGTACTCAACCTTTGCCATGATAAGCCACTGTAGCATAGTTGATTGGCCAATTCATACATGCCAGACAAATGGATGAGTAGAACTTCCTGTGCCAGCTTTAGTCTGGGGCTGTAACCCAAAGTACTTCTGCTGTCCTCTCCTTCAGGGGAATTTACGCTTTTGGTTGCATTTAGCATGGGTAACCCTTGCAGACATTCCCCCCCCCCCCATCTGTCATTCAGCTGTATAGCTGCCTCCTCCCACTGAAGTAAATGGCAGAACTTCCATTGATCTGGCCTTGAGTCTTTAATCTCTCCTTATAAACTAGCCTCTCCTTTAATCAGCTGTTTTTTCCCTCTGTGTGTCTGGCATCATCCAGACCTGAATGCAGTCGCATTGGAGCTGTTCAGATTGGGATGCTGGAAACTAAGTTGAAGCCGTGTGACTCGACACGTGTAGTGAAATGTTGCCAGCATCGATCATGTGGTGAGACTTTGATTGTCCCTTCCCTGCAGAGGTGGTGTCTCCCCAGAAAGATCGCCTGCCTTTTGAAGGGGCTGATATTTTAGACAGGATGACCTAGGCTGGGGCAGTCTCCCCCAAAGCATACCGTGTTTCCCCCAGTGGGCAGTGCAGAGAACTAGATTGGCAGATGCAGATGGACTCCTCAGTTGTTTTTTCAGAGCATCAGCTGTAATTTATCAAACAAAGAAGTCTGGTCTGGCTGCCAGAAAACACTCCGAATTCTGAAGTGTTTCAGGTATCTCTATGAGTTTGTAGGATGCTTTTCACTGCTCATCTCAGCTTGGGGGGAGGAACATGCTGTGAAGGGCTACACTAGTGTTTCATAAGTGTGGAGGAGGGAAGGCTAGCTGTAGAGGAGCAAAGGAGGTATGAACTAAGATGGATGGGTCTAGTGAACATAAGAACTGCCATGCTGTGTCAGACCAACTGTCCAGCTAGGCCAGCACCCTGTCTTCTGATGTCAGGTATGTCAGAGGGAATGAATGGGACAGGTAATGATCAAGTGATCCATCCCCTCTTGCCCTTTCTTAGCTTCTGGCAAATGCGCTAGGGACTCTTCAGAGCATGGTTTTGCATCCCTGCTTATTCTGGCTTATGGCCATTGACGGATGTATCCTTTATTAACTTACCTAGTTCTGTTTTTAAACCCTGTTATAGTCTTGGCCTTCACAACATCCTCTGGCAAGGAGTTCCACAGGGTCGGTGAGAGAGATGATTGCTGCAATTGTGTACCCTCTTTGAAGCTTGGCCTGGGGGCTGATTGTGGCTGTGGGCTGTCTGCTCCAGGTCTGCTGTTCATTTCATTGCTGTGTGAAGGTGGTGCTGTTCTTTCCTCCTGCCAGGAGGCTGCCTTCAGACTGTGCTGTGAGCCAGCCAGCCAAGGGTAACTCCCTTGTGTCTCATGCAGTGCAGCAAGATGCTGGAGATGGGGGTTGTGGTGGCTTCTCTTCCTCAGAGCTGACGCTCTTGTCTGTAGCCGTGGTAACCCTTGAGGCTGATGCTCTGCAGGAGCCTGCGTTCGCTGCCTGATGGTGCAGAATCTTCCTTCTCTATCGTGTCGGGTTCTTGGAGCTAGCTTGAATTGAATCCAGAAGTCTGGACATCCTCTTGGCTGCGGGAAACTGCCCTGTAGGATTTAAAGGTTCACCTGGGCCAACTCCCTGCAAATTTAGGACTGGTCCCTCTGCTTCCTCCCTTGTTATGCCAGTTCCACTGACCTCCCAAATTTGGTGCGTGTCTATCCCACCTAGCTACCTGCAAGTTGTTAGTTCCCCCTTAGTCATCACTCAGCCAAGCTGGTGTGTTCAACTCACTTCTCTTTCCTTCCTATGGACTCTCAGACTCTGAGGTCAGAAGGGATCAATGACTATCTGGTCTGATCTCCTGCACAATGCAGGTCACCAAAATTCATCCACCTGCTCCTGCAACAGACCCCCTAATCCAAGACTAAGTTACTGAAGTCCTCAGATTATGGTTTAAAGATTTTGAAGTACAGAGAATCCACCCGCCAGTGACTCCACAGCCTTTAGTAATCTGCCCTGAGGGAGAATTCCTACCTGACCCCAAATATGGTGATCATTTAAACCCTGAACATGTGGACAAGACGCACCAGCTAGACACCAGGAAAGAATTCCCTGTAAGAACTCAGAATCCATCCCATCAAATGTCCCATCACAGACCATTGGCATATCCGCCATCAGGTGGCAAAGATCAGTCAATTGCAAAACTAGGCCATCCTATCATACCATCCCCTCCATAGATTTATCAAGCTCAGTTTTGAAGCCAACTAAGTATTTTGTCCATCATTGCTCCCCTCAGAAGGTTGTTCTTGAATTTTACTCATCTGATGATTAGAAACCTGCATCTAATTTCAAGTCTAATCTTCCCAATGGCCATTTTATAGCCACGTGTTCTTGTGACTCTCATGCTCAGTCATCACTGAGGCTGCTCTTCTTTGAGATCCCTGCAATTGGTTGGTATTTTCCTGGTGATAAGGTGCCTGGTGGTAGTTGTCTGAATTCTGCAGGGCTAATCCTGGATGAGCAGCAGTGCAGTGGTAGCCTCACCTTGAGCAGCATGCTTTTCTGTTGCTGGTACCTATGAGAAGCTGGAGGTGAAAGGGAAATACAGAGTTTGAGGCAAGACTGGTCATCTTGAAGTCAATTCTGTGCTGTACTGATGAGCTGAAAACGGGCATTCTTCTTGCAGTTTGACTCTTGGATTTGATTTCTCTGTTCACACTATTAATCCATTGGCAGCAAGATTCTGCCTCCTTGTGACATTTCCCTCCTGCAGGCTGGACAGGAGCGCAGCTGTCACTCTGGTTCTCCACTCCTGGGCCCAATTTACCCTGCTTTGCTGGGTGAGCCCAAACTCCTGAGTCAACTCTCAGCTTTCATGTAATCTCTCCCTCACCCAGTGGAGGACTGCTCCAGCTAGCCAGTCAAGGGATAAACCTCCAAAAAACACCCCTAGTTCCAGGGGCAACCCAGGGAATGACCGCCTTGCATGCTTCGTTGCAGTCCATGGCACCCTGCCAGCTCATTTACGCACGTCCGTCAGTTTAACAAAGTAATTGATGTGCACCAGCTCTGTCACTCCTGAGGTCTCTGCACACACTCAGTCCACATGTGCTGCTTTAGATGAAACAAACAAGTTTGACTGAAGTAAGATTTTAAGTGTTTATAAGTCAAAACAATATAAATCAGAAGATTAACAATAAGTCATGGAATTTATCATGATTAACTAAAGTAGGTTGTATAGTAAACTAAGATTAATATTGCACTCTTTCAATGATGTTGGCTTACACCACAGACTGGTTGTACCAGATCCTGCACCCAGGATCTCTCCTGCCCGTGGATATGTCTTAGTCTTTGGTGTCTCTTAGAAGATGGATTCCAGGGGAGAGCCCCAGACCAAGATGCCTCTTTCTTTTAAAAAGTTTCCTCAGTCCCCTGGGGTCAGGTGATTAATCATGTCCAGCAGTCGGCGTGATTCCTTCCACTTGGGCCAAAGTTTCATGGGTGCTTTTGGTCCATTGATTGTTCCTGTGTGCAGGCCTCCCCTGTGTGTGGAGACACCTCTTTGTGTTTGTCAGCATCCATTCACGCCAAGTGAGACACACATTTGGGGACATATCATGACAAAGTTTTAGTTGTCCATGTGTATGTATTACTACCATCATAGTAACTTTCAGTACATTATGAGCATTCCCACACCACCTTATCTGATGTAGTTTGCATCATGCCATACATGGTTACACTGTAGGGTGAACGTGACTGATAGAGGTCACACCACAAGGGTGTATGTGGGCTGCAGCAGGTCACACTCCATAGTGGTTAGGATTGCATGCTTTAGAGAGGTGAGTGATGTGAGAATATAATGCAATATGATGCTGTCAGGTGGGATAGGGAGAAGAGACTTTTAATCCATGGCTATCAGAGCAGCAGCTGAAGCATGAGCCTGTTTATCATGACCATCTTCTACAGAAGATGGTAAGTTCTCCAGCTGCAGCATCAGACTCTGCATCCTGTGGCAGGGAGTTCCACAGGCAGCTGTGTTAGAAGCACATTTGCCTTTCCATCCCTGGTTCAGAGAAGGGATGTCTGATGGGAACAGCTTTTATTTTTCACTAGGTTTGAGTTAAAAACAAGAGATCCAAATTCTAGAACTCTTAAAATCAAGGCAGGTGCACTGTGGTTTTAGAGAAGTGCAGGCTTGCCCTTGTGGACTGTCTAGGAAATACTTTCCATGGGAAGTTCTCAGCAGTTTTGTTGTAGTTCAGCAGGATTCACATGTTAGTTGGCTGCTGCTGTGGAAGATGCTGGAATTCCTAGGAGGGTGCCTTCCCTGGGCTCCATCTCGCACCCGCCTCTGGCTAGTCGATGTCTGATGTGGCTGAATTGCCTCACCCCTCTCATCACTGGAGGAACTTTCTGCCTCTTCCCTGGCTGCTGGGTAGGCAGGGATTTCTTCCAAGCCCTGGGCCAGAGATCACTTGTGTGTAAACTGAGGCACGAATGGGGCTCATCAGCATCCCTGCTGCGAAATATGCTGGTGTGTAATGAGCTGACTCAGCAGTGACCTCCCACGGACCCTTCCCAGCAGAAGCCACTGGGTAGGAGCAGGGTCAAGTGTAGAAATGGCCCTTTGCAAAGGCAAAGCTCCCTAGGGCAGGCGGCTGGGACGGTGTTAATGTGGGCCTTTCGGGGTGTTCCCAGTAGCCTTTCACAAACCAGATGGAAACTTGTGGCAAACAGAAAGCTGGACCCTGCTTTGAGCAGAGAAGGGTGCACAGAGTCAGTTCCATGCAGCCACTAAACCCATGATGGCACCAGTCAGTTTAGATTAGAAATAGATCTAGCTTGTGTCATGGAGCCTTAGGAAGCCAAGGTGAGAGCCAGCTGGTCCCTGTGGCTAGGTCAGAGGCAGGCTTGAGGTGGAAGAGCAGACGGGTGGTTTTGTCCATCATCCCCTCCCTTGGTACGCAGTGTGCCCGGCTTGTGGCGCAGCATCACCAAGGCCTCTGTTCTGAGTGGAAGGGCTGCCTCACTGATGTCCTGATCAGCTGTTGGTGTCTCAGCTCCTGGGGAGAGGATGCTTCTGCTGCAAGTGCTGTGGGCACTGTACTTGGCTTCCCTCCTGCTGCTGCCACCTGACCAATCTCCTTTTCACTCTCCTTTTTCTCCCAAGCCCCAGCTATGCTGTCTGTCAGCACAAGCTCTGTGGCTGTGCTTCCAGAGTCTGCTTTGCTCCCTGTTTTAGTCCCTAGCTGTGTTTAATGCCTTCCCATCACTTAATCCCTCTATTAATGGCCTCCATTTCTCTCTCCCACCAGTCAGACTCCCAAGCCACGCACAACGCAGGCCTGACTCCTGTAAGGCTCAAGACCAGGGAGCGAAGGATAGATTTGTGTGGGCACCGAGCTCAAAGTCAGAGGCAGAAACTCTCTCCACCTGCAAGGGGAGGGGAAAATCCTTCCTTCCCACATCTGAAAGCAGTGAGAAAGGGAAAGATTTCAGATCTGATGCAGACACTTGTCTGCTTCATCCAGTGGTGATAAGGCCAGAGGCATCAGACTGCTGTCAGTGCTTGGCTCACCTCCCACAGCAACAGCTGAAGGGTGAGTGTGTCTGCCTAGTGAGCTTTTTTGACCCCTCTGGTCAGCAGCATATGGACATGTGGATCTCTGTTCCTTTGGATCTTGTTGTCAAAGAGCAACATGTTTGTTTTCAGTTAGGATCACCGTGTGTATTCTGATCCTCTGTGGCACTGGATTGCTCTCCCCAGAGACACGGCTGTTCTTTGCGTCAGGCCTGGTCTGTGGCCTAGCGAATAGCCTGTTGCCTGAGCTAAAAAAACCCCAATGAGCTGGCTGTGCCCCTCCTGTTTGGTAGTCTTGGCTTGTCAGTCCTACACATGTCATCAGTGGAATGTGCAGTGTAATTACAGCTCCCCTTCTTGCCTTGCCTGGGCTTGAACATCTGCTTATGGTCACTGTCATTTCTGATCAGCCTTGCTTGCTTCAACAAGATTGTCAGAAACTAGCTGCCAGCACCATCAACAGCAGCCTAACTTTGAGAGCTGGAGGGACCTGGAGGGTGTTAGCTCAGTTGTTGGTGCCACTGAAGTGTTAACGCTGACGGGCTTTTTCCACTTCTTTCCAGTGAGTGCAGGATTGTTCCACACAGTCTGTTCTCCAGTGCCTTGCCCTGCAGTCAGTGGAGCTAAAATTCCCCTCCTTCACTTTTTCCTCTGCTCCTAATTACATGTTAGTGTCTCCCCCAAATTCCGTATGCCTGTCACAGCTTACGGATGTTTCTAGCTGAGTGATTTTTTCAAACTTTTCTTCTCAGGACCCAGTTGAAAAAAATCATTTATGCCTATGACTCAACAATGATACCTTTGAGCAACAGATTCCAGTGTTGTGAGGGAGACAGCAGGCGACCCAGTATCCAAGAGTCTCCAACCCAGTGAACACCACTACTCTAGCTGGTGGGCTCCTTCCCTCTTGTGTGTGGTTTTTTTTTGTTTTTTTTTTTTCTCCAGGAGAGAAACACTTAATTCCTCCTGCCCCCTGGAATTGCTCTGTGATTGTGTCCTGTTCTGTTTAATGAGGTTAACCTGATGCCAGCAATACCCTTCTCTGTTCTGTCCCCTGCAGGCTGCAGGAATGGCCCTGCTGGATACTTCTAGTGGCCTTATTTAGCTTTCTTCTGTCTATCTCCATGCCTTGCCTATTTTTATTTTATTTTATTAAACAAGTCAGCTCCAATTGAGTAGGCTGAGCTTGGGATGGATCGGTAGCAATTGGACTGAAGCAAACTAGCAAAGAGCAGGAAGGCTGCCCTCTGACCACATAATCGCTGCAGAGACACTGACTGATGAGAGCGCTCGTCATGCCTTTTAAATAGCTGCTGGTCCATGTGATGAAGCAGGGGACATAGCTGGGACTCACCCCAAGTGTGGCTAATCTCAAACTATCACAGGAAGGTGATTAGCAGAGTCTTGAGCAGTTGCGTTGCCTAAACACATCATTAGGGAGAACAGCCTCCACAGCTTCTGGATGTATTTGGGGAGCAGGCCTTCGTTCTGCCCACTTGTGGGACGCACTGTTCTGTGTCCAAGAATGATGCCTGGAAACTGGGTGGGTAAACATAAATCAACAAGCAGGAAATCTTGATTTAAATCATCAGTTTTAATCTGGCTTTGCATGTGTATTTTTTGCATTCTTTCCCAAAAGAGAGGCTGCTTTGTATTGACTGGTATAACTCAGTACTTGTTGCTAATGAGAGAATGCACTATTTACACACTCATCTAAGCAATTTTGTAGCTCAGTTTATTCAGAGTCCTAGTTTTTAGACATTAACGAGCAATGCTACTTGAGTTTTTTTTTACTTTTTGTGTGAAGTGGCATTTGGATGGAAATTGGAATTCAGTTGATTACATAAACAGCATTGTAAAATCGTTTGTGTTCACAAAAACTACTTGAATATCCTAGACAGACAAGAGGGGAAAATAAGTATCAGCGCAAGTTTTGCCCCTTGAGCCCCTCAGTTAAAGGAAATATGATGTTAATTGTACTTACAGAACTTAACCATGTCTTTCAGATTTTTAAAGCTGGGAGAGCTGATATAGAGATCGGCAGATGTAAAACGACCTTTCTGCTTTTTTGACGCTCAGTGCCTTTCTGAACTATGAACAAACTAGTTGTTGAACTGAATTGAAGTGAATATTCTCTTTGCGCCTGCACATGAGGCTATTGCTGTTGGAGATAATTGAACACTTCAACACACACTGGTTCTAGATATTTAGCCAGTGACTGCCATCAGTGGAATGATTTGACTTTGGCAGCAAGTAATTCCTGCTTGGTTTTTTTAATGATTTGAAAAAGTTTAGGCTGTAAACTGTCAATTTCAGATTTAATTTTAAATAGCTTCATTTTTAGTGTTGACATAACATTTTTTAAAATCCACTTTTGTCCAGCTGCCTAGGAAGTGTCAGGAAGGAGGAAATGTGTCGGTGTGAGACTGTCCGTACTTTCTAGAGCAGTTTTCTTTGGAGATTGCAAAATCTGTGATTATGATGTAGTTTCATGTGCCTGGAGTGATTTTTTTTCCCCCCCCTCCCCTTCCTGTTGAGTCCTGTATTGGATGGTTCTTTATGATCACTGCTGCGCTGTGTCCCTCTGAGCGGGGAAGGAAATCTGGCTGCTGCAGCTTTGGGTATTGCCATGCAGGCTGGGACTTGCTGGCCAGTTGGTCTTTTCCCATAACAAGCTTAACGTTGAAGCAGTGTCGCTGCCAGCAACGTGCACTGATGTTGGGTTAGTGGAGCATTTTGTTTATAAGTCACCAGCCCAGGTGCTGAATGGTTGTTAGCTTGGGTGAAACCAGCTAATGATCTTTGTCCAGGCCACACAGGCTTCCATCAACTCTCCCTACCCCGCTTAGTTGTTGGCCTCAGACCGATCACACTTCTCAGCCCAGTGTGGCTGCTGCAGGGTAAAGCTAAATGTGTGACTGAATCAGTGTGTGGATGGGGAGTGAGTGGAGCTTGTCCTCTTGATGTCCTGTCTGAGCTGTAGTACTGGCCCTGAGTCTGCAGGGCTGTCAACTGACACCTTTCAGCTAAAATCATGGACTGAGACTGGGTCTGCACTTAAAACTTTTGCTGCCAGGGGTGACTCCCCCCCCCAGCTCTTCAGACAGGCAAAAGCTCTAGTGTACACACAGCAAAAGCATTTTGCCCATATAAGAGGGCTTGAGGGTGTGGTTATATTGGGATAGCTGTCCTGGCACGAATCTCTCCTAATGTGAACAGGGGAGTTGCTCTAGATAACTGTACCTCTTGAGTGACTCACATAAGCAGTGATCATCTGGTTGGCCATGACTACTTCTATAGCAGGCGTGGCCAAACCATGGCTCAGTAGCCGCATGTGGTTCTTGAATGAAAAAGTGTGGCTTGTGGAAGAATGTCAGCAAGTCAATTCAGTACGTAAAAGTATAAGGCTATATGCCTCAGTGCAGCTCTTGAAGGTTTAATAATCAACTTGTGTGGCTCTTGATTTCCCTAAGTTTGACCACACGTGTTCTACAGGCTCCTGGACAAATTCAAACTAGAAATGAGGTGTAAACTTTTAATAGCAAGGGGGATTAACCACTGGAACAATTTGCCAAGGGTCATGGAGGATTCTCTGTTACTGGAAATTTTAAATGAAGTCTGTCTGGTTCACTAGAAGATCTGCTGCAGGAGTGATCTTGGGGCAGGTCTCTGGCCCGTGTGATACGGGAGATCAGAGGAGATGATGAGAGGAGCCTCACTGGGCCTTGGATTTGATGAACCTCCCTGAGTGATGGCATGGCTTATCATGGGCAGTGGGGCAGCCTGGTTTTTCCTGTCATGCTGGGGGATTTCAAAGATCTTCAGCTAACCAAAGAGCACAAAAATAACTTTCTTCCTGTAACCGAAGTGGGTTTGTGGGGGTCGTAGAGAATGTGGCATGGCAGGGGGTTTAACACCCCTCTTTTTTTGCCAGAGCCTCACTCCTATGTTTTCAGTAGTGCATAGAGTCCATGTTAGGTCCTGGCTTTCAGCTGGTAGTAAACTAAAATACTCCAGCCAAAATTCTCCTTATGCCCAGATGGCAAAGAGATCCTGGTGGTAAAGACAGAAGTGGCTGATGTGTTGCAGTGGACTCAGTGTAATTCCTCTGTAAGTGTCAGTAGTATGAAGTAACCTGCTCCAACAACTTCAGGAGGGCTGCTTTGGCTAAGGAACAGGTGCATTTCCTTGGAAACAGTGCTGATTTTTCTCCTCCCCTTCCTCCCCACTAGGAAGAGGAGACAAAGCGACTGCTGGAGCCTGAGCCCAGCCCCCTAAACAAGGTGATAAATGGAGCTGAACAAAACCATCATAGCCTCCCATCAGCCCGCACAGATGAGCAGGCCATGCTGTCATCCATCCTTGCCAAGACGGCCACGTAAGTTGCACCTTGGAGCTGTAGCCCTGTTCATGTGGTATATTGTAGGACAGTGGTGGAGAGGCCTCTGCTCACGAGGCGCTTTCCTCAGCCAAGTCAGGGAGCCTGAAGGCTAGGAGATGGCTGAGGGCTCAGATGTCACACCCACGTCCCTCTGTGGAAAGTCACTGACTTTGGTGTCAGCATGTTACCAGGGCATGTCATCCTAACATGGTAAAGTCTGGTGGATGAAGCAAGGACTGTGGGATCTGGTCTTTCCTCTGTTACTTACTTGGGCAGTCTTGATTATGTCTCTGAACCCCGCTGTGACTGTTTCCCTATATGGCCAACAGGGGATGAGGGGAGGTTGTTTTGACTGGTGAATGGGGTACTGAGCTACGATCCAGAGATCTGATTCTATTCCTAGTGCAGCCATTGACCTGCTGGGTGACCTTGGGCACACAACATCCCCTTCCCCCCAGTGTCATGTTTAGATTGTAAGTTTTGTGGGGACAGGGAGTGTCTCTTGTGTGTTTATACACAGTGTCCAGCACAAAGAGCTCCAGTCACGGTTGGAGCTGCTGTAATAAGGAATGATAATTATGTAAAGCTGTGAGCAACAGAAATGTAAAGACTCTGAAATCACAAGTTCTTAGTGGAAGAAAAGATGGTAAGAGATTGACATCAGAGCTCTTTAATGACCTGAAAATCCAAAATGGAGGGATCGGTAGGAGGAATTCAAAAGACTAGCACCAGTGTGTAGGGACAAAATCAGAAAGGCTAACGTACAGAAGCAGTTTACACCTAGCAAAGGCCATAAAAGGCAATGAGAAGAGGCTCTTCAAATATGTTAAGAGAAAGGTGAAGGAAAGCATAGGTCCTCTACTGCATGGGGAAGGAGAAAAACTGGTCTCATCAAGATGATGAAGCCACTAGAGCAGTGGTTTTCAAAGTTTTTCATTCAGGACCCAGTTGAGAAAATCATTTATGCCTGCGACCCAACAATTACATCTTTTGAGCAATGGATTCCATTGTTTTGGTGGCAGCAGCAAGAGACCCCTCAACCTAGTACCTGAGAGTCTGTGACCCAGTACTGGGGCAAGACATGATAGGCAATCGATCCTGTTCTACTTAGCAGGAATGAAGCCAGAGTTGGAGTAATGGTCAGCTTGATACCTGCATGATGACGATTTCTTGTTAGATCTTAAAATGTAACTAATCAGTTAGCCAGTTTCTAATCTATTTGATGTGTTCCCTGTTAATTTTATATTGTTCGGTACCAGCTCAAAATATATTATGAAAACACTGTTCCCTTTATCAACCAAATTTGTAATATCAAAAAAAAAAAATCAGTTTGACTAGATTAATTTTCCATAAACTGATGTTTATTTGCATTAATTACATTAACTTTGTTCAGTTAATTGAATCCCGTATCAGCTGCTTTATTACCTTATCTGAGATTGATGTTAGGCTGGGAGGCCTACAATTTACCCTTTTTAAAAATTGGTACAGCATGAACTTTCTTCTAGTCTTCTGGAACTCCCTGACTGCTCCAAGATTTATTGAAAATCAAGATTAATGGTCTACCTTGCTCCACAGCCAAATCCTTTAAAACTCTTGGATATAGGTTATTTGGGTAGTTAATTTTAAAAATATCTGTCTTTAGTAGCTTTTTGGTTTAACATCTTCCAGAGATACTAGTGGAATGAATAGTGCATTATCTACATTCAGTCCCCCTGCCACACCCCCATAAAAAATGCAAAACAGAACTATTTATTGAACACCTTTGTTCTGCTTTATTGATGATTATGCTACAGGTATTTTCATCTAGTAGTAGACCAATACCACTGGTGGGATTCTTTTTGTTCCTAATGTATTTAAAAAAAACCTTATTGTTCTCCATTTTATTGGTCATGGATTTAGTTTCCTATGTCCTTTGGCTTCCCTTATCAATTATCTACCATTCTTAACTTCTGACATCGATTTTTCTCTTTCATCCATTTGTTGTATGTAGTTTACACAAGCCCAGACTTCTCTGCTTTAGAATGGCATCTTTACTATTTTCTAATTTTTTTAAATTGCTCGGAACATGGAAATTGTAGAAAGATCCTATGGTTCTCTGTTCATTCGCCTCAAAATGTAAGCCAGGCTGCTGAGCTGGATCATACCAAACCCTTAGAGTCACACAGCCTATGCTTAACCCATGAGAGGTGCCCATCAGCACCTTGGTTTTAGGTATAATGCAACCTTTAGTGTTTCCAAAGTACGTTACCATCTAAAGTAATGACTGTAGACAGTGCATCAGATCTGATGCAGTTGTGGGCTACAAGGCTCGGGCTGATTGGAGTTGTCTCACTATGTCTGGGGAACAGTTTTATAGCTCCAGAGGATAGTTACTGAAGGCTCTGGACTGTTTTTGAATGGTAAGCAAAGTTTGCTAGCTGATAAGGGGTCAGCTTGGCAGCAAGAGCAGAAGAGTGGCTGTGCCAGGGTTGGTGCTGTTCACACAGGTGCTCGGCGTCCCACAGGAGCAGGCTGTTTGCAGGAGTTGCTCACTAAGGTTCTTTGGCCTGCTTCCTGCAAGAGGTTGGACTGGATGGTCATGCTGGCCTGGATCCATCAGTCTCTTACAGTCATGGTTGCAGTACGAGAAGGAAACAGGTCTGGGAATCAGGACTTACTCTTTCCTTGCCCACCTGTAAAATTGGGGGAATCTGAATGTTGTCCTGGCTCAAAATCAGACAGCCTTTTGTTAACCCCCTTCTTCCCCCAAATCTCCCACCTGCCATGCTGCAGGCTGTGGGTAGGGAATGTGGGTGGGGATGTGCAATGTGGTTTGAGGCTCTGAATCAAGGACTGTGCTGTGGCAAGGGACTAAAGCCCAGGAGCTTGGTTTGGATTTGCTCAGGGTGTTCATGAGAAGCTTGGGCAGGACTCGGCCAATGCGTGTGTCAGAAGAGGGCTGGGGAGAAGGAACTGACAGGCTAGAGGTGGCCTGAGTACTGAGCGGCACCTCTTGTCTTGGCTGGGGGCTAAAAAGTTCTCTAGCCAGCACTTGCCCTCTGTACCCTTGTACCTGCCACCCAAGGAGCTCAGAGCACTTCCTCCTCCTGGCCCCAGGAGGGAGAAGGGTTGCCCCCACTTGGCGGCTGGGAAACTGAGGCAGAAGGTGAGTGAGCTGCTCAAGGAGACAGTGCTAGTCTTGACTCCTGGGGCTGTAGGCCGAGTCTGGCCCCAGGGCTAGTCAGAAGTTACAGTCTGCTCCATGATGTGTCCACCCAGTGAGCTCACCTGGTGCATTTGGTCTCACTGGGTTACCACACGGCTTGAGAACATTTGGATTCTCAATAAAACCCAGGTGTCCCTAGGGATGTTGGGGTATGGGGCTGCTCATCCTCAGGGGGTGATGGGCATTCACCAGCTGTGGTGCCAAGCTCTTGGCATTGGTGAGTATTGATCCAAGGGCATGGGCGGGCTGTGATGTCTATGGGAGTTGCAGATGGAGACTAACTGGCCAAAATGGCATCTTGTATTCTGCAGTAACATCATTGATGTGTCAGCTGCGGATTCCACGGGGATGGAGCAGCATGAATATATGGACAGAGCCAGGCAATACAGGTAGGGGACTGTCCCGGTTTGGGGGTGACTGGTTTGTGCAAGAGGATCTTGGGCTGCCTGGCAGATGGAAGAACTGGTGCAGCAGTGGGCAGGGGGTTTCTGTCCAGGGTATCCCATCTCTATGTTGCAGCCCACCAGGGTAGCAGGAAGCCATGCTGCACCCCGTCCTGGGACTGTCGCTGCACTGTGAATGTTGGGCTCCCTGCACCCATTTCCCTTTGGGTGCCCGTACAGGGGGATGGTCAGTTCCCCGGTCATTGCCCAGGGCGGCTGTGCCCACAGGGAATCTCACTGTTGGTTCTCTCTGGTCTCCCTGGCTTTAGCACACGGCTGGCACTACTGAGTAACAACTTGACACACTGGAAGAAGCTCCCACCTCTGCCGTCTCTGACCAGCCAACCTCATCAAGTGCTAGCAAGCGAGGGGGTGCCCTACACAGACTTACAGCAGGTAAGGAGCTGGAGGTGCGCCCTCCTTCATGCCAAGCAGGGGTGCCAGAGGCCTTCAAGTCCCCTTGCCGTCTGAGGGCCGAAGCAGGCTGGCTCGCTACAACTTTGCCTTTGGGTCTGTCTTGCTCTGACTCCAAGCGAGCACGCTGGGAGATGGTTCCCTGACCCAGAGATCTTGCTTCGGAACCTCTTGGTGGGACTTGGCCTAATTTTCCTTTGCTCATTTTCATCCCATTCGTAGTTTTGCTCCAAACCGTCCTGTGCTGGTTTACTACCTGGTGGTGCACCCATTTCCCCCTTAATGCTTTGGCCAGGCTCTACAAGTCGTCTTTTCGTTATTCTCTCTCTCCTGTCTTTTCTCCCAACATGGAAATGTGGATCTTCTGACTCAGAGTGGCATGTGGCCTTGGAGTTTCTTCTACTGCAGATCAGGTTGAAAAGCTAGATGTCTCTGACTGCTGTTGCCATGGAACTGCCTTAGCACATGAGAGCTGAAGTGGGTTTTTCCCTCCTTGTGCATCACCTTCTCTAATAAAGGCTCTGCAGAGTCCTGTGCCATCTCAGCACCATTGGTGGGTTTATGCAACTGGATTGGGGTAGACGATTCTCTTGCTGATGCACAAGAAGGAACGTACCCCAGAGCTGGATTGGCTCAGCAAGACGATGATGAGGGAAAATACTGTAGTCACCACAGCCCGCAACTCAGACCTGCTACTTGCATTTGTCTTGGAGCTGGTCGGTTAAGCCATACTGTTTTACTTGCCATCCAGACCCAAGTTTCCATGCTGTCCTGGTCAGAACACAGGAACCAATGTGATCAAATGCTGTGGTGTCAGCGCAGACCTTGCCAGACCAGGCTGGTTAGGAAAGCACACGGGATTGGACATAATGAAGCTGGCTGTCTGTGAACATGCAAAGCTCCTGGGATTATATAACCTCCTATAGCTACGTTAGCATTTTAAACCAAACCCACTCATGTGTCCCTGCTGTAGCAGTGGCCTTGCCATGTGGTGGGTTTTCCCAGCTGGCCCAGTAAATCGCTGAGGACTGACTGCATAGTGCCTATGCTGATCTGTTCAAGCACGCCAAAAGATGACGTAATTTTTCTTTTCTAAGCTCCCTGGTACTGGAGGCTGGCTAGCAAGTGGCAGCTGCTGGTTCATTAAAGGCCAGGATTCAGTAATGTACAAGGACTTTCTTCCTAACAACATGTGGCCACTATGGGATTGTGTATGTGTGCCAGGAAGGGGAGAGGTGACTTCCATGCAAGGAACGCAGAGTGAGGCTCCTGCCTCTGGTCTAGAGATCTCTCTGCACCTGTGGGAGCGTTACTCTTCCCAATCTAACAATCCATGGAACAACCTTGGGGATAAAAACTGCCCCTTCACAATAAGTGCTGAGTTTCCCCCGTCTGCCCTTCCCAGTGTGCCCACGGGTGTCACTGTCACGTGCTGGGTGACCTCTGCTCAGATGAACAGGGGGGTCTCTTTGGGATGGGGAACCCCTTCCCCACAGGGTTTAGACCTTCTCTTTTCCACAGATAGTGGGTCTTATGGCTCTAGCCAGCGAGCGATACCCCTCGGAGCGATCCCTCACGCTGCTGCCTCTGCTTCTGCCCTCAGGTCTCCCGAATAGCCGCCTATGCCTTCAGTGCGCTCTCTCAGATCCGAGTCGATGCGAAAGAAGAACTGGTTGTACAGTTTGGGATCCCGTGAGCGTGCTTTCCCTAGAACACCACTTTCACTCGTTTTTCCTTGCTTTTCTCCTCTCTCCAATTGGCAGCTTGCCACAACAGAACTTGTACATATCCCAGATTTCCTACTAATCACAAAGGAGTCTGTAACCACCACTTAGAACCTGCTGCTGTAGGGCAGCCCTGCTCCCAGCTTCCCTTTCTTGTGAGTGTGTGCGTGTGTGGGGGACAGGGCAGACCAGCATAGATGGGTGTGAGGGAGGGGCCTTATCTCGTAGGAAGCCATTATTGCACAGTGTTTGACCACAAAGGGAAGAGACTCTCTAGTCAGTGAAGCAGCCTTGGGAAAGGAGTTGGGGCAGCACGGCTTCCTGGTTCTTCTGTCACGGCAGATTGCAGTATTTGTACGTAGTTGTCACCTATTAAGCTGTCGGTGTGGGGAAATGGTTGCATTCAAGATGACATGCTGGAAATTCACCCATGTAGTGTTGGTTTTAAATTTTCCACAAGGATCATGGTTAGTTCCAGGGTGGGACTGGGTTGAAATCTATTTTTAAAGGAAGCATAGCAAAGAATCGGCTTCCGGGTCTGAGGCTCTGCTCACAGGACTGTGTCTAACACCACTTGTTTTTACATGGTTGAACCTTTGTTTTTTAATTTTTTTTTTTTTTTTTTTTGGGCCACCATAGATAAAATACATTCATCCAAACCTTGTGTCCTCTGTCCCTTCTTTCCAAGCCACACCCTGGGAGCTTTTGTGGTGATCTTAGGAGGAGGAGAAGGAACTGGGGAAAGATAGATCTGCTGCGGGTATATGGTTTCCTCATCAAGCAATGTGGAGCTTGGAACCAGTCAGCAGCAGGGTTGTCATCAAACCTGATGTGATGGGCTGTGATTTAGTAGAGGCGGAGAACAAACTAGCTCCGTAGCTGCGGCTGTCTGACTTAGTCTCCTTCGTTCACCATGCACCATTGACTTGTTCCCCAACCTCTCTGCGATACACTTCTTGTTAAGGAGAAGTCATCCAGCACAACTGCAGAAACGAAGTGACCCATAAACACTCCTCCTGCGTCCTCTCCTGTAGCTGTGTGCATTAGTGCTAATTGATGTGAGTCACCTGGTAAGGACGTGGTCTCAAGTGTTTTGATCAAAGGTGGCTGGAATGATATCCTGTGTGGAGTGAGGAATCTTTGAGTCCTGCGTTCCTGCCCAGGAGCCGTGGGACTTGTCTTCAACGCCGTCCAGGTGTGATTCCTTTCTATGTACAGAGGCAGGGAGTAATCTGGGGTGAAGCAGGCTGTGCTGTTGGAGGTGCCATCTCCCAGAGGGGATGGCAGATGGCCACTCAGCTGTGAAGTAATCACTGTGGCCTTCACCCAAGACGGGTGGCTAGTTCCACTGCCCTGCCCCAAATTCTAGCTTAGCTAACTGTAACCTGCCTTTCTCAGTTTTTCTGGCATGAGGTCCCATCACTGCCTAGCCATAGCCGGGGTGTGTGTGGCTCTTACCCACTATGGCCACCCACCCGGTTCAAAGCAAAGTGATCTGATTTGGCTACTTAGTTCAGAACTCGAGGCCAACTTTCCCCTGGGGCTGCTAGTACACCTCAGCAAAATACACTGCTCTTCAGATGCCTGTCCTAGCTAAGTCTTATTCATGCAGGATCCACTCCTCACATGCAGTGTGTCAGCATTAAACACCTCACAGCAGCGAAACTGAGGCATAAGAGGCTAACTGTCTGCGTCAAGCACAGTGCCTCCCAGTCCTGTGCCTGATTATTCATTCTCCCCAAGGACAAGTTGCTGCTGGCTGTTTTGTGTTGGTATATGAAGACCTCACTGAAGGTTCTTGGTGCCAATACAGTGGGAATCACAGAGCTGCCCTGTCTGTCTCTGTTTGGCTCCTACGACTCATAACACAGGTTGTGAGCACAACATTTCCCTGCATTTAAAACTCAACTTGTCTTTTCCTCTGACGTGCACCTGCTCTGTTCATCACAGTAGGCAACCCTGGGCAATGTTGGTTTCTCGCACAGTTCTAGTTGAACAGGAAGGATTTTAAGATGTTCTCTCCTGGTACTGGCTCTGGTACTGGTTGTCGACTCTGAACACTGGTTCCTGTTCAGCTTGGGAGAAACACTTATCTGCTACCTTAAAGGATCTTCCAAATAATCCAGGCTGGCTTCTTCCCACTCCATCACCTTGGCTTCTTCTGAAACTCTCCCAAGATAGAAATGAGACCCAAAGGCTTTCCTTTCTCAGCCACACTGGTTATGGCTACATGGGAGGCAGTCAAACTTTGATTGCAGTGTACATGTAACTGGGCTACTTTGCTTCATCTCATTTGAACACAGTAGCACTGAAGCCCTATGTCTCAGGGGTGCGACCACTCATCCCACCCCAGTGTCTCTGGTACTATTTGAGTGACTGTGGTCACAGCTGGGTGGGGTGACTACACGTGCTGCAGTCACACCTCTCACTGTAGCATGGACCTACCCCTAGTTATCAATGCCCATGTTCTGTGGGCTCTCTATATCAACCTGCCAACTGCCTGGTTGGTGTGGAAGATCACAGAATCAGGGCTACAAGGGACCTCATGAGGTCATCTAGTCCAACCCCCTGCCAAACAAAAGCAGGACCACTCTTACTAAATCATCCCAGCCAGGGTTTTGTCTAACCAAGCCTTAAATATCTCCAAAAATGGAGATTTCACCACTTCCCTAGGTAGCCCATTCCAAAGCTTCACCACCCGCCTAGTAAAAAAAGTTTTTTTTCCTAATATCCAACCTCGATCTCCCCAGCTGCAACTTGAAACCATTGCTCCTTGGTCTGTCCTCCATTACTACTATGAACAGCCAAGCTCCATCCTCCTTGGAGCATCCCTTCAAATATCTGAAGATTGCTATCAAGTCCCCCCTCAGTCTTCGTTTCTGCACGCTAAAGAGCCTGGTTCCTTCAGTCTTTCCTCATAAGTCTTGGGCTCTAGCTCCTTGATCATTTTTGTGGCTTTCCACTGGACTCTCTAATTTGTCCATGTCCTTTTTGTAGTGGGGAACCCGAAACTGGACACAGTAATCCAGATGCATCCTCACCACTGCCGAATTGAGGGGAACAATCACATCCTTCGATCTGCTGGCAACCCTTCTAGTGATGTAGCCCAGTATGCCATTGGCCTTTTTGGCAGCAAGAGCATTCTGTTGACTCATATCCATCTTCCCATCCACCATGACCTCCAGGTCCTTTTCTACAGTGCTGCTACTTAGCTGATCGCTCCCCAGCCTGTAGCAGTTTTTCTGTTGCAAGTGCAGGACTTTGCACTTGTCCTTGTTGAACCTCATGAGATTTCTATTGGCCCACTGCTCCAATTTGTCTAGGTCTCCCTGAATCCTTTCCCTGCCCTTCAGCATGTCTACTGTTCCCCCCCCTACCCCCACCCCGGTGTCATTGGTAAACTTACTGAGTGTGCAATCTATCCCATCATCCAGATCATTAATGAAAATGTTGAACAGAACCAGCCCCAGGACCGATCCCTGGGGCACACTGCTCGTTACTGGCTGCCAACTAGACATGGAGCCATTGATTCATACTTGCTGAAACCACTGATGTAGCCAGTTTTCTATCTACCTTACTGCCCACATATCCAACCCATACTTCCTTAACTTGCCGATGAGAATGCTGTGGGAAACCATATCAAAAGCCTTGCTAAAGTCAAGGTATATCATGTCAGCGGCTTTTCCTGCATCCACAAATCAAATCATCTTATCATAGAAGGCAATGAGGTTGGTCAGTCATGATTTACCCTTGGTGAATCCATGCTGACTGTTCCTGATCACTCTATTTTCCTCCAAGTGTTGGAGGACGGATTCTTTTGAGAACCTGTTCCATGATTTTTCCAGGGATTGAAGTGAGGCTGACAGGTCTGTAATTCCCCAGATCCTCCTGTTTTTCTTTCTTGAAGATAGGTATTATATTTGCTTTTTTCCAGGCCTCTGGCAGCTCCTCCATTTGCCAAACGTTTTCAAAGATAATGGCCAGCAGTACTGCTATCTCATTGGCCAACTCCCTCAGCACCCTTGGATGCAGTTCGTCCGGCCCCATGGACATGTGCACATCCAGCTTCTTTAAGTAGTTTCTAACCTGACCTTCCATCACCAAGGACCTCTTTTCTTCTCTCCAATCAGCCAGACCTAGTGTAGTAGGCTGGGAGCTGGCCCTGCCTGTGAAAACTGAAATTAAAAAAAGCATTGAGCAATTCAGTTTTTTCCTCATCCACCACCACGAGGATACTTGCCCCATTCAGTAAAGGACCTACACCATCCCTGATCGTCATCTTGTTATCAACATACTTGTAGAACCCCTTCCTGTTATCCTTCACATCCCTTGCTAGTTGCAACTCCGATTGTCCTTTGGCTTTTCTGATTTTTACCCTGCAGTCCTGAACAATATCTTTGTATGCCTCCCTAGTCATCTGTCCAAGCTTCCACTTCCTGTAAGCTTCCTTTTTATATTTTATCTCAGTGCAGAGTTCTCTGTTAAGCCACGCTGGGCACCTTCCACATTTGTTGTTCTTTCTGCTTATCGGAATGGTATCTTCCTGTGCCCTTAGCAGGGTTTCTTTAAAATACAGCCAGCTCTCTTGGATGTCTTTCCCCTTCAGATCAGCCTCCCAAGGGATCCTGGTGATCAGCTCCCTAAGGGAGTCCAAATCTGCTTTTCTGTAATCCAGGATCTGAATTTTGCTTCTTTCCTTTTTTCCATTGATCAGCATCTTGAACTCTACCATCTCATGGTCACTGCTGCCCAGGTTGCCAGTCACTTCTACTTCCCTGATCAATTCTTCTCTGTTTGTGAGCAGCAGGTTGAGGTGCAAGGCCCCTAGTTGCTTCCCCCAGCATTTGTACTAGGAAGCACTGTTCCCTCTAAGCTGTGCACATGTGCGCGCGCACAGGTCATGAAACCTGCGCACACAACAAAATAAAGTGTGCACAAAAAAATTCAACAGTGCTAATATTGGTGCTCACAAAGAAATGTTTTTGTGCACACAAATTGTCTGCGCACATAGTCTACGAGTAATTAGAGGGAACACTGCTAGGAAGGTGTCCTCAGCACTCTCCAAAAACTTCCTGGATTGCCTGTGCACTGCTGTATTGGTCTTCCTGCAGATGTCAGGGTAACTGAAGTCCCCCATGAGAACCAGGGCCTGTGATCTGGAAACTTCTGCCAGTTGTCCATAGAATGTCTCATCTACCTTCTTCTGGTCTGGCGGTCTATAGCAGACACCCACCATGCCATCCCCCTTGTTGCTTTCTCTTCTAAACTAAAGCCACAGACTTTGAACTGGCTCATTTCTACTTCCATAGTGGAGCTCTGAGCAGCCATACAGCTCTTTTATATATAGTGCTATTCCTCCCCCTCTTCTTCCCTGCCTGTCCTTCCTGAACAATTTATGCCCATCTATAGCAGAGCACCAGTCATGTAAGCTATCCCACCATGTCTGAAGATCGGGGTCTTCAGGGGAAGCTAATGACTGCATGTGCCTGTCCGAGCAGAGGGCTGCTCCACCAGGGTGAGGGATTGCTTCACAATCTAGCCCAATGGTTTTCAAACCTTTTTTTTCCTTGGGATCCAGTTGAAAAAAAAATCCTTTATCCCCACAGCCCAACACTTAACATTTTTGAGCAATGGATTCCAGGCTTGTGGTGGTGGCAGCAGGGGCGCTGCTACCCAATACTGGGTCCCGACCCATAGTTTGAGAACCACTGCTCCAAGATATTGTGACTGCTTGAAACTGCATCTCAAGCCAGCTTTGTGGTCTGAACTTTGTCCAGTAAGCTTCTTGGAATGTGTAAATCCACTGGGTTTTTCACACAGTTGGTCCAGGTGTGAGCAGAGCCCTGAGATAAGGTGCCTGCGTGAGGGCTCTTGGAACAACACTGGCCTTGCCATCAGAACTCCTAGCCTGTGCTGTGAATGTCAGCCTAGCTGATCCGTGCTCCCTTTGGGCATTAACCACTGCAAAGCACAGCAAGAAACTGGACCACATTCAAAAATCTGAAACTACATGGGGAAAAGTTGACACGTTTAATACGGTGGAACAAAAGAGGGGTTAGGAACTCTGCCCACTAATAGAGCAGGTTCTTCCACCATTGCTCCGAGCCTGTCTTTACCCAACACTCCTGGGAGGACTGGCACGGGGGGTTGAGTTTATTCCTTCTTCCTACCACCCAGACAGCTGACCACATGCAAGGAGGAGGACTGAGCCAGGGCACTCGCTGTCCCATTGCTTTGGTTTGGGGGGGGTTGAACAGAGTGCTCCCTGCAGCTGTGGTTTCAGGCAGGTGGCTCACCAACACTAACCCAGCAGGGGCTCTTGGTGGAGGATCAAAATTTCACCACTAACCACCCCTGTCCACTCCCTGTACCATCACTAAAGGGGCTCTTGGACTTCCGCTTTAGTGACAACTGGCAGCTGTTTGGGTCTTAAGTCTGCTGCACCCCATGGGCAAGCACAAGGAATGTGGGGCCTGAGGGATTTGTGTCAAAGGAGAGCTGGGGAAGAGGGGCCTTGCAGGGTTGACTTTTTTACCCCTTTGGCCATGTTTTTCTATCACTCAACAGGGTGAGGAGCATGTGTCTGTGGAAAGGCACATCTCCTGGGGTGCATGTCCCTGAGGGTGGCTCCATACTGAGCAGGTGGAGAAGCAGGTCAGAGGCCATTGTGCCCCAAAGCAGAGGGCTGTCACACAGGAGGCTCCCCAGGCATGGGTAACAGCTGGTGTCACTTACAGAAGCCCTGAGGTTGCTCTCAGCTACACCAGGCCCAGTTTAGAGCTAACCGCAAAGGGAACCATGGCCCCCTCTCTCAACTGCTTACCAGAGAATGGGACCTCTAGGCCTGATCTGTGGCACTGTAGTATTTACCCCTGTTTGGTTCTTACCTAAGTAGAAGCTGTGGCCACTAAACAGGTGAAGGTGGGGTATGTCTGGGAGTGGAATGGGTCTGTTAGTATAGAACAATGGCTGGCTATTGCCTAGTCCATGGTGCTTGTGTGGTCAGTTAACGGTTAGCTGTGCAGCTCTGCTCTCCCTGAACCAATGGCTTGGGATGGTTCAAGCATGCTTTGCCAGCAAAGGTGCTGATTTGCTTCTGGGCAAACTCTGCCTCTTTTGCCTTTCCCTTTGTTTTCCCAATTTCCTACTGTGAGGGGGGAGGAGTTGGGAAGGGGTGTATAAAGGGACTGGAGCCAGCTGGCCTGTGGTTCTAGAAGCCACTTGCTCATGAAAGTCATGAAAATGCAAAAGACACAGGACCATGTGGCTCAAGGGGAAGCCAGCCCAGACAGAAAAAACTTGGGGGACTAAATGCAAAAGTCAAGTATGGCTAGTGAAACCAGTGGGCAGAGCTGAGTAACTGTGGAAGCTGCTGGCCCAGTGATTAATGGGAGGCCTGATCTGTGATCAAGTGACTGTGTGGGACCATCTCTCACTGGCTTTCTTTCTACAAAGGAGGCAGGGACCTTCCCCTGGGAGGCTGCCTCCTCAGCTTGGAAGGAAGGATGCAAGCGTTTGGAGGCGGGCTAAGCATGTGATGAGTTTAGTATTCAAAGCAGCAGCAGGGCCCAGGCTGCAGAGCCTACTCACCTCCCCAGTGCTGAGTGTTTGAAAGGGACAGTCCTTCAGTATGGAGCACTTCTGGGTCTCTTCCCTCCCCAGGCACTAGCTGTGGGCTCTGGTGGGATGTTTTTGCTCCTGTCCCAGCTGGTTTGGGGTTCATGTGTGTGGGGAAGAAGGAGGGGGGGCACTTTCCATTCTAGTCTTAGATGAACTCCCTGAGCATGCAAGGGGCACAGTGGCTTCAAGGCTGGGCACTGCCCCACCCTCAGAGAAGGAAGCAGCCAGTGTGGTGGTTGTGGACACTTGCTGGACCCTGCCAGGCAGCATCACAGGAGCCCAGTTGGGCTCCCTATCCACAGGGTTAGTGGAGAGATCTTTTAAGGTGCACCCAGGCAAGGTCAGATCATGCACTGCTGGGCACCACTTGGCCATGGGAGTCCCAGGGCCCCATGTCTACCCCCTACGCACGTGAGCCAAAGAGCTCGGCTGCCTGCAGATCCCTGTTCCTCCAGCTCAGCAGCAGATGGCAGAGCTGCTGGAATGAGCCATGGCACCAG
Source organism: Podocnemis expansa (assembly GCA_007922195.1). Taxonomy (NCBI): domain Eukaryota; kingdom Metazoa; phylum Chordata; order Testudines; family Podocnemididae; genus Podocnemis; species Podocnemis expansa. The sequence goes on along the minus strand of ML682063.1, from coordinate 316,084 downwards.
CCTGCAGCCATGGCAGCCCCCTTAGTCAGCCTCCTGGGAGGACTCAGCCCCACCCTGCTGAGCAATTCATGGTCCCGGCCTCTAAAGCGCTAAGCATTTATTCCTATGCTAATGCGTGGGCTTCCTGGCTTCCCTAGGCTAGGGTACTGGTGGCCGTTCAACCACCCATCTCGTGCCTTAATACCCCCCCTGCCCTCAGTAGTTGTCCAGTCTTTTCTTGATCTTCTTGGGTTTGACGTTCATACGTCGCCAGATGGCTGCGGTGGAGCGATCCTGCTTTGTCACGCCACTGAAATCGAAGGACTTGAGCTGGGGCAGCATGGAAAGCACGTAGCTCCTGTGAGAGAGTGACCAGACAGGCCAGGCTGGCATGTGCTGTAAGGCCGAGGTTGCTTCTCATCCTCTGCCCTCAACAAACCATTCTCCCCTCTCCTCAATGCACTTTACACCCCAGCTGGGGCCTAGAAGAGCCCCCAGGAGCAGCTGGAGGCACTGTTAGCTTCCATCTGTCCCACCCCCCTCCCCAGAGAGAAACTGCTGCAGTGGGTGTTGGCCAGGACCTGCAGCCCTGTCTCTGTGTAAGGGACAGGTCCCCAGGTCTCACGCAAGGTGGCTTTGGGATCATGCTGGCATTGGACCCCTTCAGAGCAGGTTGCTGTCGCTGACCTAGATGTTATAAGGAGTCGCGTGGCACTTAAAGACTAACAGATTTATTTTTCGCATGAGCTTTCATGGGAGAAAATCCCACTTCGTCATCTTTGAAGCATCTGATGAAGTGGGATTTTCTCCCATGAAAGCTCAAGCGAAAAATAAATGTTAGTCTTTAAGTGCCCCATGACTCCTTGTTTTTTTGCTGGACTAGACTAACATGGCTCCCCCTTTGGAACTAGGCTAGATTTTATACCATCTGTTACACCAGGGCTTCTCCCTGGCTGGGTGGGTTTTGCCACCTGTGCTGTCAGAGACCAGAGTTGGGGAATAAATACAGCTTGGTGCAATCCTGTTTCCTGCTGCACCTGCTCCAGGCAGGCAGGGCTGCTGGTCTGTGCTCTAGGCCCTGTTTCCTAGGATCCTCCCATGGATATGCACATCCCACAGGGAAGCAGGGTTAAGGAACAGCTGGCTGAGTTGGGGTGCTGGAGGCATCCCTGAATTTAAAATCTGAGTGGCTGGCCTGCCCCATCATGGGTTTTGGTGTGATGGCAAGAGACTCTCCCATGGCTGCAGTGGGAGGGAGCACCTGGGGCAGCAAGCTGGGACTGGGGTGGGTTCTCTCTGCTGCCAGCCTGACCTGTGGATGACCTTGGCTGGGGACCAAACCGGCAGTGCCTCGCATGATGGAGCCTTGTTCCTGAGGAGGGGCCCTGGGCCTGGCTGTTCTCTGGCCATGTGGAGAGAATCAGCAAATGAATGTGTGTCAGGCAGGCTGGCCCATGAGTGGGAGTTGGTAGGAGCAGGGCCTGGCCGATTGAGAGTCCTCCTTTGGTGTGACCTGGCTCACAAGTCTTGCTGCAGGGTGCAGGGCAGACTCCTCTGGCAGGGAGGCCTTGGACAGAGTGCGACCCAGGCCCCGGTCCAGAAGGAGCCATTGGGTCGGTGCCACTGGAGAAGTTTGCCTCTCCCTTATTCCCAAGCTTGCTGATGCTCTGGTACCCTTCTCTCTGCCTGTGGGGCCTTCCCAGTGAGGATCCCAAAGCACTCCACCCTCCTGGCCTTCCTGGAAAGGAATCACTGTCCCATAGGAAACAGCAGCCCAAGGCAGGGGCAGTCCAACCCGGTTCCCATCAAAGGCTTTGGGAGTCTGCCAGTGGAATTTGATGGGGCCCTAAATGAGTCTTGGGGCACCCCAGCAGCAGAGGACAGAAAGGGGAGCTGCTCCTTTCGGCTGGGTTCTCCCCAACCTTCACAGCTGAACCCCTCAGCCTCACCTGTAGCCTTTCTCCTCCTCGACAGGGTTTCCATGCAGGGTCAGCGTGCGCAGGCATGGCAGCCCCGCCAGCTTGTCCACCTCACTGAGGTTCTGGATGCTGTTCCCATGCAGGTAAAGGACCCGGAGGTTGTGATACGTTGTCAGGACCTGCGGCCACAGAACCCCCGACCCCAGTGAGGGAGAGGGCAGAGAGCCTGGAAACAGAGCAAGCCTCTTCCTGGGCAACAGCTGGGCTGTGACACACCACCTGTCAACAGCAGCTCCAGAGGTGCTCTGCCTTTCCTTAGTGGCCCAGCCCCTTTTACCCCAGGATTTCATAGTACTGCAGGAACGTGGAGCAGGTTGACCTCTTGAATTGGGTCAGGATTGTTGTCCTAGCTCTGTAAAGGAGGAAACTAAGGCACAGAGCCAGGGATCCAGCTGGGAAAAGGAACTTGATTTTACCAGGAGCTTAGGGGCCACATGAGGTCTGTTTTTTTCCAGAGCTCTCCGCTGGCTCGGCAGCTGCCAGCAAGCTCAATGGGGGCTTTTACAATGATAGAAGAGTCAGGCCAACCTGGAGCCGAGTCTCCTGCTCTGACTGTTGGGGATCCCTGGAATTGTTGATTTCCCCCCATGGTGGCTGGGCCATCAGCCCCACTGTCTGCAGGGATCCTGCTTTGCTAGCCACTTGGGCAGGTGTATGCCATGGTGCCACTTGAATTGCACGCTCAAAGGGGTGGGTTTTATCAATGGGGAAACTGAGGCACATAGCAGGATGGAATCTGTCAGTGTTCATGGGGAGGGATGGTGTCAGAAGCAAGGTTAGGTGTCTACTCTGCTGAGGGCTAGACCTCCCCACCTAGGCCACCCGCCCACGATGCCCTGCTGGGCCACTAGTTGTACCGGGTCTATGGTAGGCAAGTCGTTGAAGGAGAGGTCGACCCAAGAGAGTTCAGCGGGATGCTCCAGCAGCTGCTCCATAGCGGAGGCGAAGTCAGTCAGCTCATTGATGGTGTTGTTGTTCAGGCGCACGGCCTGCGTCAGAAGCTTTCCTCCAGGAGAGCGCTTGATTGCTTTGGGGCCAGCCCGGGGCTCCTCTGTCAGCAAGTCTAGTGGGGAGAGCAGGGAGCTAGGTTAGAGAAAGGGAGGACCTGCTGCTCGTTCAGTCAGAGGAGGGGCAGACACCGACACAGACTATCGGGTCTGCTGCGGTGCCCATCACCTTGGTATCTGGGCCCCGCCCTGCACTCTAGGTGCACCCCCTAGAGCTGTGCTTGGTTCCTGCAGGGTCAGAGAGGGAGGATACTTGTGTTCACCAGGATAGTCTGTTCTCCACTGCCCTCATTTCTACCCAGGCTCTTCTGCCCTGGTTTTAGGGACCCACGTGTCTAGTTGCTCCACAGCTGGTTCTGTGGCTCAAGTGATGGACAGCACCAGCTTCCTGGGGTGATCTCCGGGCAGCAGTGCACAGACCATGGTACCCGTTCCTTCCACCCACATCTGTTTCATCACAATAGCTTGCAAGAGCCTCAGGGCAGGGACTTTGTGTCTGTACAACACCTCACAGGGTTGGGGCCCCAAGTTGTAGGCGGCTCAACCAGCATACGCAGGCTTACAGCCAGAATTTTGCTAAGGGGAGGGAAGTTACGTGCTGCCACCCCCCACCCTCTGCCAAATTCAAGTGCAGTTGCAGGCTGGTACAGGGTCAGAACACCACTCCAATTTAGCCTGGCCACCCCTCTGGCATGGCAGCAGGGAAGGGGCTCAACCCTTAAACTACCTGGAGCTAGCCAAGGGGGAGGGGGCTTCTCTCCCCACGCTGCTGCATCCCTGACTACGTCTTTTGACGCCATCCTTGCTGTTGATTAGTGCCAGCAAAAGGGCCTCCAGTGGGATGTGAGAGCTGTGTGGCAAAGCAAACCCCAGCAGCAGTGAGACTGCTTTGCCACAAGCCTCCCAGGATCTGATCTTCCCTCTGCTAGGCTTTGCAAAGCCCTAGGACGGCTCACTGCCACTGTCCTGCGTGCTCTGGTGCTGGGACAGTGGGTAGCCTGAGGTCAAACCAGGCTAAGGGTACCTTCATCATGTGTATCTCGAAGCAGTCTGGGCTGACCCAGTGACCCAACCTTTGCAGGGGGACCTGGACGTTGACCCTAGCCCCAGCTTTCTCCCACTAATAAGCCTCCATTAGGGTGCTCTACAAAGCAAGGCTGCACCTTGGATGAAGCTGATGCCTCGGAAGGAATAGTCCAGAGGAGGTGCCTGCAGTGAGATCTTACAGCAATCCCATCGCCGGCTCATCTTTCAGGCCACGCTAGGAAAAACCACAAGAGAGACATTTCAGTGAAGGAATGGGACAGCCTTTAGGCTTCCCAGCCACAGCCAGACCACACCTCAGCTCCTTCTAGGGCCACAGCCCAGGCCCCCTGCCTGGGGCATGTAGATTAGCTACACACCGGCCTCTGGTCACCTGCTAACTACAGGCTGTTGTGTAGCACCACAGGCTGGTGTGGCTACACACCAGTCTGGATAGCAGGAGGGGAATGTCACACAGGCACACAATGGTTTAGCTTAGGATCAAGGATACTGCATCCCATCAAAGGGCAGAAGAGCTGAGGTTAACATTTAATTCTGTGGCAGGCCAGCCTCTGAATTCACTGTAGACTGAACTGCTTTGATCCTGGCTCAGAATACACAGGCCTGCCCCACAGAATTGGTGAGTCTGGTGGTTCTGCCCAGAAGAGGAGTTAGCGTGATTGAACAACTAAGTTCCGTTCCCAGTTCTGCTACTCCCTCTGTGTGCAACCCAGGGCAAACTGCCTAATTCCTCCATGCCTCAATTTTCCTATGTGGGACCAGAGAATGCAGGCCATACCTGCAGAATGGGGGGCTGTATCTTGGAAGGCAGTGATCCTGAAAAGGATCTAGCGCTGGGGTTTCAAACGCAAATCACCATGAAGGCTGCATTAGGACTAGCAGAGGGCCACATAAGGGCTAGTATGTTAACCTGAGGGCCGTACCACTGAAACCCTTTCATACACCAGTATTATAGATATCAGTAACAATAGAGTTGTTGCAGGCTGCAAGAAACAGCTTTAGGTGCCACATTTGGCCCACGGACTGCGTGTTTGAGACCCCTGATCTAGAGGTTATAGCGCAGGCATAGCCAAACTGTGGCTCAGTAGCCACATGCGGCTCTTGAATGAAAAAGTATGGTTCGCGGAAGAAAGGCAGAGGAAAGCAGCCCCAGCCTAGGACTTTTAATCTCCTACCCTGAGCATGCTCTGAGTATGCTCAAGGGGGAGCCTAAGCCTGTGCCTAGCTGTGAGAGAGGCTGAGTAGGGGGCCCTTGGAAGAGGGGGTTGGCCTGGGGGAGCCAGTGACAGGGCCTAGGAGTTAGGGACTGGGTCAGGACAGCAGGGAGAAGTGGCGGCATGGTGGGGACGGTGGGGAAAAGCTGTTTTTACAGTATAGAGAGGCCAAGTTTTCATGGTAACCTTAAGTAATTATTAGAATCTGACATTAGTGGGATCAATATTTGGCCTCTTTCTATGATAAAATTAAAATGTGCAATGAATTTTAAACTTAGTAATTTTGGAGTAGGTAAAATATGGCTATATGCCTCAGTGCGGCTCTCGAAGGTTTAATAATCAACTTGGGTGGCTTTCGGGTTCCATAAGTTTGGCCACACCTGTTATAGTGCTTAAACCATCTCTCCTGTGTGATGCTGTGACACAAAAGGATGAATGCAACTCTTCCCTCGATGTATATACAGTGGAAGAGTGAGTGGCGTAGAGAGGTGATTTCCCCTCTGTATCCAGCATTGTAAAAATGAGCCACAAAAATGAGTCAAGGGCTGGAAAAAAACCAGAAATGCCCGTGAAAGACTTAAAGAGCACAGCCTGTTTAGCATATCAAAAAGATGGTAGAGAAGGGACTTGATGACTTGTAAGTAGCTTGACAGGGAGACAGCACCAAGCAGGGGGCTCATTAGCCTTATGGAGAAAGGCAGAATCAGACCCAAGGGCCAAAAGTTCAAGCCAGACTCATTCAAATTAGAACTAAGGCACAAAACCCAATGTTCTACCAGCGATTAAATATTGGAACAAACAAACCAGGGATAAGATGGTGGATTCGTAATCTCTTCAAACCGGAGGCTTTTCTGGAATATGTCCCTTCTTGTTTCTACCTGCTGTGACTCATTACAACCTGTCAGAGCTGGTCAACCCAAGTTAGACGTGGCCAGGGAAGACCAATCCGCCCTCTGGTGGTTTCTGCAATGATCACACACTTTGGTCCCCTCACTGAGTGTCACATAGAACATAGGAGAAACTGAGGCACACCCACAGCGCTCATAGGAAACAATAAGAGCATCTCCACTTTGTCAAACTTTCCCCCCTTTGAGATTGAAGTGAGTGGGGCCACATTAGCTGGTGATCTGGGGAAGGATGTTCAGACCCTCCCTCTGTGCCTAGGTGAAATCCTCTGGCCTGTGCTCTGCAGAAGGTGAGACGGGATGATTTCATTTTCTCTTCCAGTGTGGTGATCTGTGAATCGGTGGAAGGGGAGCCAGTGCCTTGGCTCACCTCCCAGGAGGGGTGTGACGATTAGGTAGACATTTGGACAGCCCTGAGCCTTATTGTTCTTCATGGATTTGCCCTTGCAGCCCTCAGGCCATCGCATATGTTCCTTCATGCCCATGGAAACCCACAGGGCCTCTGCTCTGGCGTGCCAATTTCACGGATGTTGGTTCATTGCTTCATAGCTGATTTCCTCACAGGTGCCTTTCTCTTCCCAAGTGCTTTACAAAATAATAGTGGGACATCTAAAGCACTTTCTGTGCAAAGGGCTTCAGGCTGTTAAAATATTAATTCATTGAGTCTCACAAGCTTCATGGAGGAAAAAAAAAACCAAGGAGTCGTGTGGCACTTTAAGACTAACAGATTTACTTTTTCCATGAGCTTTTGTGGGAGAAAAATCCCACTTTGTCACATGCTTCGAAGATGGGTGAAGTTACAGAATGGAGGAGGAAGTCAGTGTGGTTGCCTCTTATTTTATAGATGGGTAAAGTGAGGCAATAGGGGTTAGAGAGCAGCCCAAGGTCACTCAGCAAGAAATAGACATTGACATAGATGTCAGGTCAACTTCCAGCAGCTCCCCTGTTCTGCCCATTTAACAATGCCCCCTCCAGGCACTCAGATGCCCATTCTGCCCTTTGCTGGGGCAATTTGTACACAGTCGGCTGGCAGGCTACGATAACGGCCCTGTACGGCCCCCGCATACCAGGCTGACAAGGGCCACGTAAGAACCTGGAGTGGTAACAACCCGTCTTTCCTGGGAACTGCCTCAGTATCCACTGAGCCATCCATCCCAGGAACAAAACTGTCGCGTCACTGCAAGTGATGCTCGCACAGATCTACGAACCCAAATCTTGGAGCCACACGCTCAGTTCACGTCACAGGTGTACATTTATGGCACAGATTTTCACACACGGCGTGCCCTTGCAGAATTATCACGCTCAGCACCTAGCTTTTCGTGCACACTGAGCTCCTGCATAGTTTTCCAAGTAATCGTCAAGCAGCTACATGGATTGTCAGCCTTGTCCATGCTTAATAAGTTTGTATGGATTTTCACACTCACCAGTGCCTGGTTCCTCGTTACACTCGCAGCAGGGCTTGGCACAGAGTTTCACACCCATCAGCCACTGGTCCTTCCTTACACATTGATCAGTGCCCAGAAGATTTTCATTCCCACGGGCCCTGGCCTTCCACTCTTTTCACACTCACCAGTGCCTGGCACAGATTTTCACACTCATGAGCCCTAAACCCTGCTTTACACACATATCAGCGCCCAGAAGATTTTCATCACTGCCCCCTGGGCTTTCACTCTGTTTTCATGCTCATTAGTCCCCTGCACAGATTTGAACACCCCATTAGCCCTGATCTGTCTTTGCACTCATCAGTGCTTGTCACAGATTTTCACACTCATGAGCCCTAATCCCCTTTTCAGACACATGAGTACCTGGAAGATTTTCATCCACACTGCTGTCTGGCCTCTCGCACTCTTTTCACGCTCACCAGTGCCTGGCACAGATTTTCACACTCATGGATCTAAG
>ML682063.1:156400-307200 GCA_007922195.1 Podocnemis expansa | reverse complement strand
GGGGGGGGAGGGGAGGCTGAGGGGGATGGTTGTGGGGGGGGAGGGGAGGCTGAGGGGGATGGTTGTGGGGTTGTGGGGGGGTGGGGAGGCTGAGGGGGATGGTTATGGGGTTGGGGTGGGGAGGCTGAGGGGGGTTGGAGGCTGAGCAGGGGATGGTAATGGAGAGGGGTCAGCGGCTGTGTGCACAAAAAATTCCTCTTCTGCAAATTTTCAGAGCCAGCGTCCCACTTGGCGCACACTCCAGTGAATGTGGTCAAACTTGTGAGCACAATGAAGCAAGTCTGTAGGGTGCAAATGATATTTAATTTTATTTTTAAATGGTGAGGGAAATGATTTTATAAACTACAAAACCTGATTTGAAATGTGCTACTTGAAATGGCCTTCTTAAAGTAGTATAAAAGTATTAGCCCTGTTGAATTTTTCTGTGCATGCTTTATTTTGTTGTGTGCATGGGTTTCGTGACCTGTGTGCGTGCGCACATGCGCGCAGCTTAGAGGGAACATAAATGGGGAGACTGGGGCGGATGGTTTTGGGGAGGCTGGAGAGGGGGCTGGGGGCACTGTCCCCTCGAAACTGTGCACATGTGTGCATGCATACAGGGTCATGAAACCCGCACACACACAAATGAAGTGTGCATGAAAAAATTCAATAGTGCTAATGTGGGCGCTCACAAAGAAATTGTTTGCGCACGCAGTCTATGAGTAATTAGAGGGAACCTTGGTTGAGGGCTGAGCAGACGGTGGTAATGGAGAGGGGTGAGGTGGGGGTTGGGCTGTTGAGTTTGAGGGGGTTGGGGGCTGAGCAGGGGATGGTGATGGGGTTGGGGAGACAAGGGGGTAGGGGCTGAGCAGAGGATGGTAATGGGGGTGAGATGGGGGTTGGGGTGGGGAGACTGAGGGGGGTGGCCTGAGCACGGGTGGTGATGGTGGGTAAGTTGGGTGTGAGGAAGCTGAGAGGGGGATTGGGGACTGAGCCAGGGGGCTGGGGCTCAGGGGTGATGATGGGGCAGGCTGAGAGGGGGGCTGGTGACAGCAGGGGGCAGTGGTTGGGGAGTAGGCTGAAGGGATGGTGACCTGGGGTGGGGGTAAGGGGACAACGATGGGGGGTATCTATTTACTTGTCTCCAAATGGGGAGGTCAAAACTGTCTGTCTCTCTCCTGTGCTCCGTACAAGGCCTTGCACCCCAAGCTAAGCTGCTGCTCCTCCCCTGCCCTGTGGGTGCCTTCAGGACTGAGGTGTCCTGGGTGTCAGCCGGCCTTAGGCTAACAAGTGTCTGACGTTAGTGGCTTACCCACCGTTTGCTGCAGGAGGGGCTGGGGAATCTCTCTGCTGTGCCCATCAGCAGTGCCCTGAGAGCACAGAATCACCTGCTTTTCTTCTCCCAGCCTTGCTGGAAGCCTCCTGCACTGATTCCTTTTCAGGGATTTCTTTTATTCACAACTGCAAAAGCTGGCTGAAGAAACACGCTTCTCTAACTTATTCCTAGTCTAGTTCAGCAGTGAACATGAGACAGGTGGGAGCAGGTGTTAAGGGTTAGGCATCTTGGGATGTGTGATTGTGCAAATGCTGGCTGTGAATGGGAGATGAGCATTGTGGGTGTGAGTTGCCAGCATATGTGCATTCACAGGATGCAGATGTTACACAAGTGGCCACAGTCTGAGGATCTCCTGCATTTTCTTGAATGGCTCAGGTTTAATCTCTGTTAATTAAGCCGTCTGTCCTTGTTCTCAGTCATTTCACCATTGAAGGTACATCTGTCACGCACTGGAGACTTATGTACTTAGAGCTGCTCACCCTCCCTGTAGGTTATGAGTGTGTTGGAGAAGCCAAACAATCCCTGAGAAGTTGCCAAGATGGCTTTATTGTGCTCTCTCTTCCTAACGTGATTTTAATTATGTGACAGACTTACTATCGGTATCTCAATCAGATAATATCTCATGAATAATTTTGAACAGCTTCCTCACCCTCAGTTAATTTGTTTAGCTCCTATAAAGATCAGTGGGCTTGAGCCCTGTTTGGGGGGTTCACTGGAAGGCAGCACAGTCTGACTTTAAAATGACAGTCATTTTATGTTGATCTTTTTGGTGACACGTGCACCTTTCTCTATAGTTTTGCCAGTCTTCTGTTATATCTCTTGTATTTACCTCACTTCCACTGATGCCTTGTGCTCCCTGCATCTCTGATCCAGGAATTACACTGGAACCCTAGAGGGAGCAGAAAGCATTTCTGAGCTGCCTTAGTATATTTTAGTCTCCTGATGGAGGACCTATTGAAAACCAGGGTGGTGGGTGGGCATAAGCCCACCCACTTCTAAAACCCCTCCCCCAGCCTACGGGGAGGTGGCACTAGACTAGTTTTCAAATAATTTTGTGGGACAACTCAAGAAATAACAGGGACAGGTGTGAGGGTCACAGGTTTTTAATAAGGGATTCAGAAGGGGACACCAAGCAGAGAACCCCAGACAGCATCCACTGCTCCTGAAAGGTTTCAAAGGAGCCAGCGGACGCTGCCCAGAGGAACTCTGCTCGGAGGTGTGCACGAACGAGGGAGCGGAAATAGGCCCCACAGTCGCAGGCTCCTCCTTTGGCCAGCCTCCTTACCCTGGTCTTATAGATAGCTACTTTGGCGTAGTCCAGGAGGAGGTTGGCGAGGAGGTCCCGTTACTTTGTGGGGCCATGGAGAGGGAGTGCATAAATGAATAAGTGAGGAGAAAAGTGCAGCCAGAACTTCAAAAAGAGGTTCTGGAGGAGCCGGAAAAGGGGCTGCAGCCTGGTACACTTGAGGTATACGTGCGCCAGGGTCTCCCTCACACCGCAGTAGGGGCGGGTGTTGGAATAAGGGTTGAACCGTGCAAGTACTCGCCTGTGCTCACAACTCCCTGCAGGAGCCGCCAACTGATGTCCCTGGTGGACTGCGGGATGAGGGTGGCATACAAACTGGCTCACTGGGGGTTCTTGCCCTCCACAGGTGAGATAAGATCCTGCCATTTTATATTGGGGCGGGACGCGAGGGCGAGAAAATGGTATGCAGCATGAACGTGTACAGATACTTACGGTGCATGGTTCGAAAAGAGACCGGCTGCAGGTCTAGCAGCTGGCTCGGGGTATGGGGTGGGGATGGTCAGGGGAGCTCGTGGGGCCGGGGCCCGATCAAAAGCTCCGGAGGGCCAGGACTGAGAGGGGGCTGGGGAGTACCCTCTCGTAGGATGCGCTCGACATAGGCTCGAGCAGTGGGAGGCAAGGCCGCCTTCACTTCCTAGAGTAGGCGTCGGGGGGGGGGTGCGTGGAGTGGAGAGCCCCATGCACCGAGCTAGCTCATGGGGATCCACCCAGTCCCCCTGCTCATAATCCAGGAGGTCTCCGACCCTGCCAGGACCAGCCTCGGCCTCACAGAGGGGGCCTCTGCCACTGCACACTGAGATGGAGGTTGTGTAGCAGGGGCTCCGCGAGGAGGTCCACCCCCTCAGTGGGTACAACCGACCTGGAAGCCGCAATGAGCCTTCAAGTCCAGAGGAGGTCAAGGTAGAAGGCCAGCAACTCAGAGAGGTCTCGCAGACTACTTCTTGGATCGAGATAAAAGAGCTGCCGGTCATATCGGAGCCCTTGGTAGTGGCGGAGGGAAGTGCGTGCCAAGTGGCTCCACTCTGGACTACCTGCACTATACAGGAGTCTCTGCAGGGTCTGGAGGCAGAAGGTGTGGACCTGGCTGTAGATACAGCACAGGCCCTGCCCTCCTTCCTCCAGGGGGAGGCTCAGAATCCCTGCAGAGACCCAGGGCAGTCCTGGCCAGAAGAAGTCCAGAATTGTCCTCTGGAGCTTGGCCAGGAAACCAGGGGGCGGGACCAGGGTGTTGAGCCAGTGCCAGAGCATGGACAGGACAAGCTGATTGATGAGCAGTGCCCGTCCCCGGAGGAAGAGGCACTGCAGCAGTCCTGTCCATCTCCGCCGCCGGTCACCGACCCTGCCCTCTAACTCCTGCCGGTTCTCATCCGGGGAGGGATGGGTGGCAGAAAGGTAAACGCCCAGGTAGAGCAGCGGACCCGCGTTCCACTGGATGGCCTGAAGCATGGGTGGGAGGGAGCTCACCGGCCAACTGGCTCCTACCATCAAGCCAGAGCTCTTGACCCAGTTGACCCAGGCAGAGGAGGCTGCAGAGTAGATGGCCAGGCAAGCCTCCAGCCACACCAGGTCGCCTGGGTCCTGGACCACGACGAGTACGTCGTCGGCGTATGCTGACAAGACCAGCCTCAGCTCTGGCTCACGGAGCACCAACCCCATCAACCTCCAGTGGAGGAGACAGAGGAAGGGCTCGATGGCCAGAGCGTACAGTTGGCCCAACAGCGGACAGCCTTGACGCACTCCTTGCCAGAAGCTGACCAGTTTGGCCAGGGTCCAGTTGAGCTTGACCAGACGCTCTGCAAAGGCGTACAGTGCCTCCTAATGGAGGAGGTGGGTTTTCTGGACTTTCTCTTGTGTTGTGGGGAAACTAGCTATTTAGAGCAGTTGAAGTATTCTAACAATATGTTTTTGTGGAGGTGTTTGCATAATATTTATACACCATCTTTAGTTGTGCACCCTGGAGAGAGAGGGACTACCTTTTCATATCAAGTCCTAAAATCTGTTCTCCTCTCCCTGCCCTCCATTTTCAAGTGTCTGCTGCCTCTGTATGTGCTGAAGGTTTGGCTGGAGTGTGTACAGCTTGTGAGTTTCCTTCCATGCAGGCTGGATTATTGGGCAGGTATGTGCTTGATCCTTGTTTTAGTTGGATATCTTCCAAGCAACTTGAGGTCTGTCATGTTGGTCTAGAGAACAGTTGTTCTCGACCTAGGTGTCAAGGGATGGAGTTGCAAGTGCAGGGGTGGCAAGCAGAGCAATTGCAAAGGAACCCCATGCTACAGGTACACCCACAAAACTATGTGACATGCATCAGCCCTGGATGACTTATTAGAATCTATAACTATCTCCATCGGGAACCACTGTTTAGTAATGGGCTCTTAAATCTAGCAGAGAAATATATAATATTCAACAGCTGGAAGCTGAAATGAGACAAACTCAGCCTGGCTATGTCTACACTTAGAAGGTTAGGTTGAATTAACTTAATTCAAACTAATAATGATTAAGTTAATTCAAACTAACATGGCCCCACTAGGAAAACCAATTCTAACTAGCATGTCCATGGACAGGATTTGCTAGCTTGAATTAGGAGAGGGGCACCATGGGAGGTGTGGCAACATGGCCTCAAAGAAGGGCCATGCCCGCACCCGATATATAGGAGGAGGAAGGCACCCTTGGAGGAAGAAGGGCAAAAAGTGTTAATTTGACCTAGTGGTTAGTTTGAATTAACAGGGGTAAATTTGGTTAATTCAAACTAATAAGTTTGAATTAACCCTTACTGTGAAGTTAAGGGAAGTTTTATAATTTAGGAATTCCCCTTAGTTCAAATTAATGAAAGCCAGCATAGCCATGCATTAATTTAGTTTGAATTAATCCTCATTAATTCAAATTAAATTGTAAGTGTAGATGTACCCACTGGGAATGAAGTATACATTAACAGTGAGAATAGATAACCACAGAAACAATTTACCAGGTTTCATGGTGGAGTCTCCATCATTAGTTATTTTTAAATCAAGAGTGGAAGCTTTTTCTGGGAGAGATGCACTAGGAATTGTGTGTACTTTGTTACATAAGAAGTCAGATGAGAGCTGATGTCACTGTTTCTTTCTGCCTTTGGAATCTATGAACTTGTCTAGGGAAATGATGGATTCTCCATCTCTTGAAGCCTTTAAACCAAGACTGAATGCTATTCTAAAAGTGATACTTCAATCCAAACAGTAGTTTGGGGCCTGTTGCAGAAGTAAGTGGGAGAAATTTCTGGCCTTTGCTATGCAGAAGGTCAACACAGACTATCACTATGTGGTCTTAAAATCTGCAAGAAGCCACCTCCTACTCTTCTGTGATTTTTTAACTCCTCCACGCTTTCTTGACTTGGGCTTCTCTTTGCCTTTCTGCACACACATCCAAAGTACTCATTTGCCTAGGTGAGTTCTCTGTGTAGGACCGGGAATGGGTAAGGGCAGCAGGAAAGATGAAGCTTTGACAGAAATTTAAGTGGGAAAACAAACACAAATGATAGGAAAAGAGAGGTGATGGCTCAACAGAGCCTTTTGGCTGGGCTGGAGTTGAGAGAGGAGGTTGTAGTTGTTGAGGAGACTAATAAGCCGAAGTCTTAATAACCCTCCTACATGGGGTGGGGCCTGCCTTGGATGGAAGGTCTTGTTGGTTTGTTGGATCAGAAGGAAGACCCTGCATCAGTTCAAACTCACTTTTTATCCCAAAAGCCTTTTATTTGTTTGATTCCCTGGAAAACCAAATTTGAAATAACTTCTGCAGACCACACCAAGGGGTGGTACCTCTTGTGACAGTCCTCAGGATACCTGGGAAAAGTTATCTTGTTATCCCTTGACTCCTTTGAGAAAGTGTCTTGCCTATAATGGCCAACATGGAATTGGTTTAGATCACCAAGTGGAAAGCCTTGATTTAAATTATTGCTTGTAATCAACTTTTGCATTTATACTTCAGCAATATTTTCTGAAGAAAGGTGTACTCACACTGGTTAATATTCCCATTAAATCATGTTGATTTACAACTAAATAGCACTTTCACACTAGATTTAGTGCATCCTTTTGCTGCCTAGGGGGATATGCTATAGCTAGATAAATTTATTTAAGCAATTATATAGCTTAATATTTTCAGATTCATATTAATTGTGCACTTTTAGTACATTAGAAAATGGTGACTGACACATTGCTTATATACTCAATAATTCTCTTTGCTCATGATTTGTGGCAAGGTATGATAGAATGGTAACTGAAAATTAAATACACCAAGAAGCACAAAATTTTTGTTCAACAAAACCTCTTTAAAGGTCTTGATACATAAACTTCTCACCAAACGTTTTTCATATTTGCAACTAACTGATCTATTAAACTGAGGAATTAGCTGTTGTAAAATAATTAAACTGATTATTTCAGCTTATTGGATAATTCTCAGGAGATACTTCAGCTGTTCCCAACCTCAGACTCAATAACATTTTCACTAGCAGTCTTTCTCCTAATGCTACAGCTGGATGGAAGGAGTTCTGAAAAACACCCCCTCCTTACTAATCTCCTGTCCCCCTGGCTGCAGCAGGGAGACTGTACATGTCCTGCAGCCTCATGTGCTCCACCTGGGCCCATAGCCAGTGGTTTCCATTTGCAGCCAAGAGGACAAGGATCAGTGCTCCCTTCCCCAGCACCAGTACTAGGGACCTGGCCAGTGCACTTTGCCATGCTCCCTGCTACAATTGGTGGGGGAGGAGAGTGCTGATCTCTTGTCCCTTTGGCTGCAGCAAGGAGCCTGTACCAACCTTGTAACCCCAAGGCAAAGTGCTTCACCTTGGCTGTTAGGCAGTGGCTCTCCCCTGCAACTCATGGGAGAGGAGCAGCAGGCCACTTTGAAAGCTCCTCTGGGCCATTGGTTGGGAACCACAGAGACAGATGATGGTGTCTCCTGAAGTCATAGTCTGGGTCCCACCACCCATGACGACTTTGCTGGTCTCCTGTGTCTAGTAACACAGTCTCCAGGTCCCTCAGAGGGTCACATTCTTAATACAGTACATGGCCTATTGTGCCATGTTTATGAAGCTTGATCATAAAAGGCCGTTGTTATCCCTGATTCTTCGTATAGACAACTCAAATTCTCGTAGAGGCTCATGGATTCAGCTTCTTTATTTTCAGGTTTTAAGAAATTATGGTAAGTTTGGTCCTTAACATAGTGGGTTAGATTAAGATTTCATTTTAAATAGGTCTGTTTTTAAAATTGAAAACCTTTTTATTATTTAAAAATCAAAAGAATCCAGATTTTTTGGACAAAAAATGATGATTTTTTTTTTTTACTCTGGTGACTGGGTATTAACTCCTTAATGCCACTAGCCTGTCAGCCACTCAGGCACTCTTCTCCAAGTTATGACCTCTACCCCCAAGTCCCCTTGAAATGTTCTCTATTGATATCCAGCCCCTGACACTGGCTACTTGGAGAAATCCCAGGTTTTCTACTCCCAAAGGAGCAGTATATCCCAGTTCACAAGAGAACTATGGAAACAAATGGCTACAATACGAAACAAAACCATAAAATGTGAACTAGGTCCTGCACTTACAACTACCATTCCTATCTATTAAAGGATCCTAGGTGGTGCCAAAGTTTCTGTTGCAGAGTTGGGAGGCTGTTCATAAGTCAGGGTCAAGTTTTTTCATGGGGGGAAAAAAACGCCACTTAACAAATGTCTCCCTAGCACATGCAATCAGAGGGCCTTTCTGTAACCTGCCCATATATTGAGGCAGGACCTATGCTTGAAACTTAAGTTGTTTAACTACGTTGTTTAGAGGTGGAGGGAAAAATATCCAGAGTGGTGTAGTTAAGCCTACCTAACCTACCATAGGGACAGCACTGGATAGATGGAGGAATTCTTTCAGTGACCTAACTGCTGCCCGCTGGGGAGGGAGGTGTCTTAAGCTGACAGGAGAACCCCTCCAATTCGTTTTAGTAGTGTCTATGCTGAAGCCCAGAGGGGCACAGCTTTGGGGGTCCTTCTGTAATATTTCAAGTGTAGACAAGCCCTCAATCTGCCAGACTATGCAAAAAGACTCTCCTGTCTGCTATAAAGGTCCTCTTTTATCTCCAAGTGGTTCTGATTGCAGCTGTTTTTGATGGTTTTTCCATTGACTGGGACAAAGGTAAGCAATTGAACAGTGCATTACACAATCATTTAGCATGGAATTGTGATATCTCTTTCTCCTTGAATGGGTCATAACCAAGCAGCATGATTTCCTGGTGACTGTGGCCTTTTCTGCACTAGTTCTTGTGCTTGCAAAAGTTTTGTCATTCAGGGGTGTGAAGAAGAAGAAGGAAAAAAAAAATCCCTCCTCCCCTGAGTGATGTAAGCTTTGCTGGCATAAATTCTTGTCTGGACAACATAATGTCAAGCAGAGACACTCCCACTGATATAACTGTCCCTTGTTTAGGTGGTTTTATTCTGTTGTTGGGAGAGCTCTCCCGTAGACATAACACAGCTATACAGGTGGTCTTATGGGGTACAGCCATATTGATACAGCTGTGTCTGCTATAAATCAGGGGTGGACAAAATTGGCTCACAGATAGGCACCAGCAATTTTACTTTTGGTTGCCAGAGGGCGCTCCTCCATTACATTTCTGCACTGGAGCTGGTGACAGGCTACTAAAACGGAAACATGGATTTGTCAAGGTCTGCTGTAAATATTAGATTAGTGTTAACTTGTATTCTAAACTATAAGGTCATACTTTTCAGTACAATTACATTATTTCCTACATGTTACCTGTATGCACACACAGTGCAATGAATGAGTATTGTTAAGTTCAGTAGAGACCTCAAAAGCGATCCTCTGTGAACAAATACCATAGAAGCAATGTGTTAGCTGTTGTGAGTGTGTCAGGTCTGAGACAGGAATTGCTTGTAGAGAACGGTGAATACTTTTGCCAGTTGACACTAGTGGCCTCTGTGTAAGACCTAGAGTTCTATAGTTTCTGTGATGTGCCTTCCTCATCTCTCACTGTCAGTACCTGGAAGAGCTCTAGTAGCTTCCTCCATGGAATAGAACAAAACCCTATGTAAATCTTTAGTAATTGCAATATAGTGGTCCATCCAAGCTTATGCATTAAGCTGCAACTTCTGTTCCAGAGGTGTGAGGGGAATTTTGTAGGGGAAAAAGCAGCAGAACCAGTTAAGACTGCTCTTGCTAGTAAGATGATGTCACTGTTCTCTAAGCCAGCCTGTACAGGAGCCAGCTGTGAAACCCTTATCCCAAACCGTGTTTTTTGACTTAGGGACAGGGCAGGTATACAATGCCAGTGTTAGCTCTTTAGCTTTTGACTGCACTATTCAAGTTCAAGTCCAAATGCAGAAGGACGCTGTCTGCAAATAATTGCTACTGTGTTGAGTGGAATGACCTAGTTGTGACACGATTGTAAGGCAGGCCCAGACAAATAATGTTTCTGGTTGCCATGGCAACCATTTTTAGGAGCCTGCTGCCTACATCAACTGTGGAAACGTAATGGAGGAGTACTTTTTGGCAACCAAAAGTAAAATTGCTGGCGCCTAGCAGTGAGCCAATTTTGTCCACCCCCTGTTGTAAAGAAGTGAGGACCAGACTCTACTCCTGCACCATAACTACAGCCATGCAATAGTTCAGTTCAGAACAAGGTTAAAAAAAATGGTTCAGTCCTGTGCACTATGCAAGACCAAAATATCTGGAGGTATTTCCATGTTTTATTGTGGGAATGAACTAACAAGTGTATTTTTAACGTTTGTAAGCACCTCACTGTCGTCGTTGTGGGCCACCACCCCAGTGATAGGTACTATTTGAATATAGAACAAAAGGACAGTCCCTGCCCAAAGAGCTTAAAACCTGTGTATAAGTCAAGAGACAACAGATGGATACAGGGCAGTGGATACTGATAGAAGGGGAATAATACTGGGCATCATAACTGGCTGAGGTCTTAGCACACCAGCAGTCTCACTGTTGTCAAGGTTTTTGCTGGCAATGCGCAAAAGGAAGATTTTGAGGAGGATAATGAGGAAAATTCAGTTGCGTGTTTTTGGCAGAGAACTGTGACTCGCAGTGGAGAGTTGACCACTGCCTGTGCTTCAAAGTCTAAATATGTTGAGTTAACAGGCCTTGGGGGGTGATTGGAAATTCTCTTCTCTAATGGTTGGCCTACACTAGAGAGTGTTTTGCCAACAAAACAGTGGAGGGGTGTGCACCCAAAAGATGCCTCCCGTGCAGGTAACTTCCCCACTCTGCTGACATGATAAAACCACGTTGGCAAGAGGTGTAGGGTTATGTCAGCATAGATGGATGCAGACATTGTGTGCCCCTTACATCGGTAGCTAGCTGTCAGCTGGGAGTGGGGCGAAAAGACCTGGGGCGGCTGGACCCTGGCTTCTGGCTGGGAGTGAGGGGAAAAAGTAATTACTGTGATGGCTGTAAATCAATGTATATCATGCCAATGCATGTTTTGAGGGTAGACAAGGTCTAAGCGGTTTTTGGCTGGCGACTTAGTGCTTATAGTCCATTTTGGTTCTATACTTGTTAACGTAACCTGGGTATTGTGAGGATTAGTCATCTCTATCTGAGATGGAGAACAGTGGGACAGGCCCGGTCGTCGATCAGCAGTTCTCAGCCTGGCTTGCAGGGGGAGGCGGAAATATTTCAGGAGGGCTATGAGGCTTTGGTAATATTGAGGTCATTTAACCCCCTCTGCTCCATGCCAGACACTGTAGCTTTAAGCTCTGCACTGGCTGGGTGCCTGGCTGGAGAGGAGCAGCCCTGGCCAACCCACCAGAGCCTGCACCCATTACCTTCCGCCTGTGAGGGATGAAAAGAGGTGGGGACAAATGGGGCATGTGGTGGCTGCTGTGCCATGGAGGGGTTAGCGTCTTACTGAGGTGAGAGTAAACTACTATTATGTAATTTAATACTATCATTCTGTATGTTTATAGGGGATATATATGCTTGTGGCCAGTGAGGGGGCTAGACAGGGGTGGGGTGGGGGGGCTGTGTTTTTTACCATGTGTTAGCTCACTCAAAAGTTGGGAACTGCTTGTCTAGATTATGAATCCCTCAATAGGTGAGACATGCCCTGTAGTTTTTTCCTCCTCAGACCCACTACTACAGGGATGGACAAAATTGGCTCACAGCAAGGTCACCAGAGGGCATTTCTCCATTACATTTCTGCAGTGGAGCAAGGTGATAGGCTACATAAACTGATTGCCATGGCAACCAGAAACATAAATTTGTCGTGGCCTTCACTAATATGACCTCTTTTCTTGTCTGGATTGAATTTTTCCTGGCAGAACTGAAATTTGATGACACATGCAGGCTTCTTAACCTGGGGTGCCTGCACCCCCTCAGGATGTTAGAAAGCAGTTCAAGGGCTATGGGAGTAATGTGAGTTAATAGCACAATCAAAACTGATACCCACTGTTTTTTTTTGTGGGGTTGCGGGGTTACCAGGTATTGCTGTAGGGGATGCAGGGTCTCTAAAAGGTTAAGAACCCCTGGGCTAATGCATAGATGCTCTTCCCCCTGAGCCTGAGGAAAATCAACACCAGTGTTATGCTGGTGGCGCTGTAGACCAGGTCTGCTTGCCATGTTCTTGCATGCTTTGGAGGTGGTGGGTGAGAGACAAAACTAAGCCTTGTGGAACGCAGCATGAAAGATCCTTGACCCCTTAAGGCAGTTGAAGTTGCCTTGTCTCAGCCTTCACAGAAAGGGGAAGCCAAAGGCAATGCGATGACTGGTCAGATTGCTAGTGTCAAGAAATGGCTTGTCAAAACGAGGGTCTAACAGCTATCTCAGATGAGCAGTAATGACCCCTCTTCATTTTGCAAATTCAGTGCCACCCTGGTTCTGCCTTGCTGTTGATAGTTTTCCTAGGATCTCTAGAGCCTCTGTGGATGAAATCAGCAGATTCTAGCAGAAAAGAGGGTGTTTGTGCCCATCAGAGGCACATCTCTATCTAGAGTGGAGGTCACACTAAAAGTTCAAAAGTGGTCATGCCAGTGGGGTGATTGTGCAATGGTGCTAAAATATGGGAGCTTCATTTTTCTATGCAAATGAGTGATGAATAGTTAGATATTTGCTCCATGGCCTTGTATAGGATCAGGTGCTCTGTATTGTAAATTGTATTAATGAAGAGGCTGACCTGGAATTTCCTGGCTTGTAAATACATTTTTACTTATGTTAAATTCTGTTCCAAATCAATTTTAATAGCAGTTCAAAATGTAAACAGCTACAGAAATACTAAGGGCGGCATTCGTGTGTCTTTACTCTGTTGTGCACCTAGGCTTGTGGGAGTCTCGTGAGAGCTGAGCTGCTGTGATGGCTATTTTTAGCAACACTTTGCTTTTGCTGGGGTGTAAGGAAATCTCCTAGCCAGATTTAGGAAGCAGATTTAAAGAGACAATGTCAGATTGAAGAAAACCTCATTTACCACTTTTTAAAAAAAAAAGACCACTGAAGTTCTCTGACATGAATCTGATTTATTCTTCTGTATTATGCACACTTGCTTTTTGCATTGGTATAATCTCGGAGAAAGAAAATTAGCTAGTAAATTTTGCTTGTATTCTGTTCATTTTCAAATTCCTAGAACTGCTATGAGACAGAATCAAATTGTTGCTAAAGCTTACCATCTGAATTGAAAAGAGCAAACCTGGAAACTGTAGTCTTGAGCTGTGTGAAAACCTTTATTCCTATAGAGCTTAAAATTTGTATCAGACATGATACGACCCTTTTGAAGAGAATGGGAAGTATTTAAATCTAGTGTCTCCTGACTTTGAGTTAGGATATTGAGTGTATTCACACGTGTAAATCTTTAACAGCGTTTGTGTCTTGGAACATGGGTGCAGAATATGTTGGCTTGTTGAGAAAAGTGCTGACCATGGGCTCCATTCTAGGCTTATCCACTGACTACTTGTATGACCTTTGTCAAGTCTCTTTCTCTGTTCCTTGGTTCCACTGCAAAATAAGGTGTGGAAGATAAATTCAGCAAAGCTGGTGAGGCACTTGGATAGATGAGGTGTGATCAGTAGGTGGATCTCAGACCACCAGACTGCTTTTGAATGAATGGACCGTGGTGTTTTTATATTTGCTTTTTTTTTTTTCTTCCCCTCCATCCTTTGGAGTCTGTAGGTGGATTGTATCTTTGGACCTTGACAAAAAAGAATTGCTTCCCTGTTCTAGACATTGGTAAAATGTCATCTTTCTTTAAGGAGTGTCCCTGTGGGTGCCCCTCTTCAGGTGAATGTGTGCCCTGTACCTTCAATTGCACGGTTTCAACAGCAGCACCACTCTGGTTGTACATGCCTAACCTGTCTAATGCTGCTGATGTTTTTCTAGTGCCTGTGACCTGACCCTCCTCAGTTCCTTTTCAACTGTCCTTGGCTGGAGACAAAGTCAAGCTCCCAGCAGTTAGAAAACCCCATACTTTATTAATGCTTAGAATAGTTTTAGACCACTGTTAGTAAATTAGTCACATTTACTTACGCTGTTGTGTTTTTAAAAAAAAAAAATTATAATGCTTGCATTTTTTTTCCTCTTTTTGAATAGTGACTGTTCACCCTTAGGGCTGAACCGCCATCGTTCTAGCATGGATGGCTCACCAGCTTCCATGTGTATCCAGCACGGTGTCAGCATGTTGGCCACATACCTCCTAGGTTGCCAAAACGCAACAGTAGATACGCCAAGCATAAAATTTTCTCCAGATCATGAGTGGGAACCGAACATCATTCTACAAAATAGTCAAACATTGGGGTCACCCACCTGTTGGCCCCTTGGCTTCATCTGAGACCATGGCTCTTACTTGTTTTCATCAAAATGAGCTAACCTACTCAGAACAGGTGAAAGGACATTACTGACCAGCAGAAACCTATTACAGATGGCTGTTTACCTGCGTAAATGGAAGAGCTTCGACATATGGTGTCAAAATAAACAAACAGACCTTATCCCTGATGCATGCTGGGACTAAAGACATCTGGAATGTTGCTTAGCCTGGTCAAGGTACGTCTTGGGGCTATCACCACTTTCTACCACAAGGTCAACAAGACATGGATCATTGCCCAAACATTTATTCTCAAGTGTGCATACCCACCCCACCTTGGGATTTGAATTTAGTGCTATGCTGCCTCACCGGGCCCCCATTCAAACCCTTAGCAGCATGCTATCTGACACACCTATCAATGAACATGGCATTGTTTAGCAGCTGTTACATCAGCCCATCGAATGGGAGGACCAGGGACCTTCAAGCACAGCTACTCTTCGCTTTTTAAGGACAAGGTCACTGTAAGACCTTGCCCAAAACTTCTCTCCAAGTTACTCTTCTCCTTCCATGTAAGCCAACCAATCTGTCTTCCTTTGTTCTTCCCTAAACTGTGTCAGAGTACAGAAGACCCTGTACTACATACTCTAGCTATCAGACACATCTTCTGCCTTGACAAAACCAGGCCCTTAAGAAAATCATTGAGACTTATCGTTTCCCGTGCAGAGTGCTCTAAGGATTTTGCTGTTTCCAGATGGAGACTTCCTGTGTGCATCCACCTTTGCTAGGAACAGAACCTGTGATCCCCAGTGGGGATTCAAACTGCCTCTCCCAGATCCCTTTCCACTTTTCTAAGCAAAGTAATGATCATGGACGTATGCAGAGCAGCCACTTAGCCTTCCGTATTCGACCAGGGCTCAAGATTGAATGCATTTTTAGTCTTTACAGTGTTATCTTCACTTACACATACATTTCTGAAGGCCCTTCTGTCCAACAAGGGGCGCTGCTTGGCAGTCACGTGAGGTGGAGCACTCTCAGGGATGCTTCTCGAAGGAGAAAATTGCTCACTGTGTGGTAATTGAGGTTCTTCAAGTTGATTGTCTGTGGGTGCTCCACTACCTACCTTACTCCCTTCTGATTTGGAATTCAATTTCTGGACTCTGTAGCTGAAAAGGAACAAAGAGGCGTTGGGTGGCATACGCTAGATAGGCACCAACAGTGTTGTGAGAAACACGCATACGTGACCAGACGAGCTTTTCTCCTGAAGTGCTCTGATGGATGACAAAGGGGTGCACAGTCGCACGAAGTGGGATACTCCATCTCAAAGATTTTCAGTTACTGAACAGGGTGAGTAACCTGCTCTTTAAAACCTGCTATATTTGTTTTCTGTCAAAGTGACTGCACACTCAAAAGCCATATCCCTACTGGTTTTTTTTCCTGCACTGGGGCAGCTTTGCTGATGGAGAGCCCTAGTGCGAATGTGTTGTACTGGAGTGAGGTGAGACTTTGAGTAGTGATTTTTGTTCTCTGAACTATGGGGGTATATTGCCTCAGTGAAATGTTCAGTATCTTCCCTCGTCTAGTGATTCCAGCCTAACTAATTCACTTGGAGTGTCCTGTGTAGACAGGCACGTTGCATCTCTCACATGCCAAGCTAGTCAAGTTAAGTCTAGTTTAGTATGTGCTGAAGTATATACTCCTCTGTCTACACTAGATTTTCCAGAAGTGCTAGAATTTGTTTTAAATCAGTGGTTTACAAATTTTGTTTATCAAGGTCCAGTTGGGGGGGGACATTTTGCCTGTGACCCAACAATTACATCTTGAAACACTGGGTTCCAGTCTTTTGGTGGCAGCAGCAGTGAGTGCTGATGCCCAGTGCCTGAAGGTCTGTGACTCAGTACTGGGTCCTATCCCTAACTTTGAAAGCCACTGCTGTAAGTTCCAGAATGTGTTTTTAAGTCTAGACAAATGTAAAAACTGGAATTAGTTAAGGTGATCGCGTCAACCAGAAATCTAGTGATGCTTTAAAAAATGAGTTAAAAGGATTTTCTGGTTCTATATAGATCTGTCAGGATGGTAAATGAAAATTGGAGTGCCTGTCCACTAGTGTCTTTGCTAACTTCAAAGTGTGGGGAGCAAGGGGAAAATGAAATGAGCAACATAGAAAGTGCTATCGTTTAGGTAAAATAATTTGATAAGACCTTCTTTAGTCTTTCTGTTAGAGTTAAGCTTGTCAGAATTCAATTTTTGTTCTTTTTGTAACTCTGATGGATATCGCTGACTTTTTTTTTCTTTTTGTGTTTGTTTAAATTGAAAGATAAAAATGTGTAAAATTATGGGAAATTATTTCCCACAGTCATGGGGAAATTATGAGGTGGAGAAGGTTCCAGGTGATTATTTAAGGACAGTAGCTAGGACCATATAAGTTATAAAATCATAAAAGTGTGGGAGTGGAAAGGATCTCAAAGTTGTTTCCAGATCCCTGCACACAGGGCAGGACTAAGTACAATAGGTGTTGGGATTCATAATGTTAAACATTGATAAACCTCTAAAACACAAACTGTCAGTATCACCTGTCAAAATATATAAAGTCGTATCCTTAAATCAACAAAGTAATACCTGTTCATGTTGTTCATTTGCACCAAGCCTAATTCAGAAGTTTGAATCCCTAGATTTTGATTGAGTTCTCAAGCAGCATTTTTCTTACTTTTCATCCATAATAATAGGCAAACAGTTTTCAGTAAGTTTGTGTGTGGTGAAATCAACCTTTTCTGGTATTTTATTAATAAAAAATTTGACCCTTCCAAGCCTAATTATGCTCATCTTGGGTGTCACTTGTAACTATAGCAGGCATTATGTTTTCAGACAGGTGTGATTGTTTTTGTTTGTCGGGGTGAATGGCACTAGAAATAGAGGGTGGAAATGGTAACCTTTTTGTGTAGTAGAGGTGATGTAACAGTAGCAGGAACTAGGCTTCTGGGCTGTATTGTAAACTCTAGGGCAGAAGTGTGTGTACAGTGCCAAGTACAGTGGGGTCCTGGACTGTAGCTAGACTGCTAGATGCTAATAGCATTAATATTGGCTCTGGCTGTCTGATCTTGGGCTGGTAACTAAATTGCTTTCACTTCCCCATGTGAACAATGGGATTCTTGCTGCAAGGGTTTTTATAAACTTTAAGTGGGCATCATCTTCTGAAGACCTCCAAGTTTTTGCAGATGTGTTGTTCACTGTAAAGCATCATCCCTGCCCATAAGAATGCTCCACAGCGTGTATATGTTTTCTATTTGACAGTCTTTCTTGAATACATTGCAGGTGCCAATGAATTAGAGCTCAGACCATCTGCGAAGTAGATACACGTGTCCTCACTTCTAGAGACTGGAGAAACTGAGGGCAGAGGCTGTGGCTTTCTCACTGTCATACAGTGAGTCATTTGCAGATTTAGGAGCAGAAACAGGACCTCTTGCACTTAGGTTTGATCACAAATCCATTCCAAAATGCAAGGATTTATTGACAGTTTTGTGTGTATTTATTCAGCCGCATTGGTTTTTCAGTTCTCAGGCAGGATGTTTATTAGCAGCTGTTAAGCTCAGAGGAAAGTCTAAGACCAGACTTCAACAAATCTTTCTGGTCACCATGGTGACCAGTTTTAACACCCTGTCACCTAGGTCCACTGCAGAAATGTAATGGAGGAGCACCCTCTGGCAGCCAAAAGTAAAATTGCTGATGCTTATCTATGAGCCAATTTTGTCCACCCCTGTGCTAGACTGTAACTGGATTTAGAAGGGAAGCTGTGTGTTTTCATGCAGTCTAAAAGAATAGATTCGACCATGTCTAATGAGCTTGTTGTATCAATGTGCACTGCAATTTAGGTTCTCGGAGCACTTGTGCGCTTGACATCAGCTCTAGCGTAGCTGTGGGCACCCCTGCTCCTGCCCTATGGACCCGGCAAGTCCTAGCTCTGACAGCTGTACATTGGATATACTGTCCGTGTGTATTTTGGACGGCCCATTGAAATAGCAGCAAGGGAAAAACTCAAATTCTTCCTCTCAAATTCCCCAGTCAGTGCCAGAGAGGGGAGGCAGCTTCTGACTATGGTGGGAAAGTTCATGTGTTTCAGGAATTATTTCCAAGGGAATGCTGAGGTGCACCCAGCCACAACAGAGAGGATCGGTTTAAAGATGTTTGTATACTTTGGTCAGCAGTGTGAAAAAGATTGAACACTGACTTACCTGGCTTGAACGGCGCTTTTTACACTTCATCAGTGTACACACTAACTTCTTAAACCAGCAGCAATAGGGATTTTGAACATCCTGTGTTTATCTGGCCTCAGCTAGGTCCTTTTGTAATGAAGACTAAATATGGTGCTCTGAAACAAACATCCAGTTCCACACATTTCTAGTCGAGATGTGCCAATCAACAAATTGATTAAAAAACCTGAGTGTCCCTAAACAGTGCTTGTCCCTAGCCAAACCATCTGAAAAGCCAGATTAGCTGATCTGGGTCTTGAAGTCTTAGCTGTACTGTATCCAAGGTCTTGAACACAAATGGAAAATGATTTAATTAGGGTCAGGGTCCCTAGCTCCCTCTCTCTCTCTCTTTTTATTTGGGGGGGGGGGCGCAGTGGTTGTGTTACTATGGTGCACGATCAAAGTAATCTCTTCTGTGAGTCGTTTACCTGCATGAAATTGATAAGGCTACCTAAGGGACCCACTTTAAAGGTCTGTGTGGCGCTATATTTATGTATCAGGATTGATCATTCCTTCTCTGGTGGAATGCCAAGTTGTGAAATGGCTGCATCAGGCATTTCTATCAAGGAAAAGGTTTCATGGGGGCAGATGCGTTTCCTACGCTCTGTTCAGTTAACGCGACTGTCCATTTCTGAATTTGGTGGCAGCTTGCCACCTAGTGAGGCTGCTCCTGCTGTGTCTTTTTGTGCTGTGTGCCTTTAAAGAAAGCAGACTCCTTGCTGTGACGTCTCTCTGGCTCTGGGCCAAGAAGCGGGGGAACCATCTCCTGCCAGCCTGAGAAGAAAACCAACAACTTTTCTTTTGTGTGTGGTTACTCTCCCTTTTTTGGTCTCTTCCAAGGTTTTAAATGCTAATGGCGGATTAAAAACCTTACACAGATTGTGGCTTTAGACGTCTGGTAAGGCCTGAACGAAGACTTTCTCTATCTTCCTTGTTTGTTTAAACATGGATGGGTGGTGGTGGCGTGGAGGGGGTTGTTCAAAAAAAAAAAAAAAAAAATCACCTTGTCCTAGTCCAAAGTTGTGTTGTCTTATTGGGGTCCTTCAAAATCAGCAGGGTCAATATCTGCTGGCCCTGAAAGGTGCGAATTAAATAGTTGAACTCTGAAGCGACAGGCTAAGTTTGATTTGCCAACATCCGGGAGTTTTGGCTTCCCGTGGAGAGGGTGTTTTTTTTGTGTGCGTGTGTGCGCTTTTTTAAATAAGCGCCTTTGTACTGACTGCACTCAGTTGTGGGAGTTGGGCCCTTTTGTGAGGCCAGTGGGGGCTAGGTGCATAAGCAAGCCTGATTTGAGGGGTGTGGGGCAAGGGAAAGGAGATGGATGTGACAGACTGTGGTGCTAATGACCCAAGTGGCAAGCGCTCAAATTCAGGCGAATTGCTGCGTGCTTTTTGCAGAAGGCTCACGCCCCTGTTCCTCCTCTTTTCTCTAAATCCAGGCCAGAGCTCTGAGGATAGGAAATCAGGGGGCCAAGGGGAGGGAAAAGAGAATATAAACAAGCAGCTTTGTGTGGGGACGATGGGGGTGGGAACAGATTGTCCCCTCCTCTCTGCGTGTGGTTTATTAGCAGAATTGCTTCATCCAAAGGAACATCCTTGCCTAATGTGCTGTATTGACTGTGTGGCGGCTCAGGGCAAGCCGTGGGACACAAGCCCTTATGAAACAGCCGTGTCCCCGCACATTCTCCTTTAACTCTCCCAAACCGCCGTGCAACATGTTTTGCCAAGGCTGGATTTCACTCCCCCACTGTTTGGCCTGGATGGGGATGGTTCCTCTTCAGTAGCGTGGCATTTTGGATGTCAGAACGGTGGCTGTAGGTATACAACATGCAAGGAGTCCTGTGGCACTTTGACTGCAGCTTTCCTTATGTCATGCTTGAGCACTTTTATTCAGGTATCACTTGTGCAGCTTCAGCTGTAGTGGGAATGTGTCCTTGCAGCTGAAATTTAAATTTTTTTTTTTCTCTGTTACTCTGAGCTGCTGACCTTTCTTTCTTGTCCCCCGAAGGTAAGGATCCTAGAGGAAAAGAGCAGCAAACGTGTCAGTCTGTAGCATGGAAGATGGCTGACTGGCATGTCTCCTCCTCCAAGGGGATATGCTCCCTGCCACTTGTAGAGAGAAATGTACTCTGCCGGGTGTAGACCCTTCTGCCAGGCCTCAACAGTGCCACAGGCTAGCTGTAAGAAGAAGCCTGAGCACTATCCCATCTTGGACACTGATGTCCACTGTGTTCTTGGGCAATTCACTTAAGTTACTGTTTTATTATCTGTGGGAGCATTGAGAGGGCCAGGCCCTGTTGTGTCAGGCATCCTACACCATAAATGAGCCTTTGCCCTAAAGAATTTATAATCTAAAAGGCAAAATGAGATGCACAGGTGGATGGGCGGATGAAAGACTAAGCAGTAGCAACAGGATGGTCACTCTGTGCCTCACTTTTCCCATCTGGGTAATGGGGCTAGAGCAGTGGTGTTTTTTCCCAAAACATTTTTCCTCAAGACCAGTTAAAAAAAATCATTTATGCCCATGACCTAACAATTACATCTTTGAGCAATGCACTTCAGTCTTTGGCAGTGGCAGCAAGGGGTGCGGTGACCTAGTGCTTGAGAGTCTGAGGCCCAATACAGGGTCCCAGCCTCAAGTTTGACAACCACTAGTCTAGAGCCTCAGAGGGTCTGCAAAGGTCAGTCACTTAAGCCAAAATCTTCAGTCTTCCATTCCAAAAGTGAAGGGCCTGACTTTCACAGATGCTGAGGGTCCCATCTGAAGTAAATGGGTGCTACATAAATGTGGCAATTTACTGAGGTGCCTTACTTGATGCATTCAAGTGAGAAACATAGTGACCTGAAGGTGTGTGTATATTTGTTTGTTTTAGAACCTCTGAATTTCTTGCTGCTGGAAAGTGCAAGTCTCTAACACGTTCCTGCGGTACTCCTGATTTGGAAGTGCTACCTTTACAGCTGAGGCAGCAGAATTTCCTTGGGGTATTCGATCCTTAACCAACAAGATGTGATGGTAACTTTTGTGTCGTGAGAAGTTGCCTGCTAGGAATTAGACCAGGCTGTCGAGCTTGGGTGTGCTAATGATGCTCATTTCTAAGGTATCAGGACACCTCCATAATTTCCAGATGAACCCACACTCATGAGAAGTTGGGAGCAGAACCTTGGGTTTTCAGCTTTTGAACTCTTTGGCACTTTTGTTTAGAGAGAATCAAAAGGCCACTTGTGGTTTCCGTACAGGGAGATGCATCAGGCTGAGCTAGGTCCGAACTCGTGAATTTGTGATCTGGAGACAGTAGGTTTTGTATCCTGTTAGTAGTCTTTTGTGTGTGGAAAGGAGGTGGGAGCAGGTGCTGTGATTCCGGCAAAGCCATGGTTTGTACTGATGTCCTGGTCTTTTCACCAGACAGCTTGTCATAAGTAGACCTTGATAATGCCAAGCAGCTACTCAGCCAGCAGCAGGAAGGGTTTAACTTAGAGGTTTTTAAACCTTTTTTGGGATGCAGTTGAAAATAAATCATTTTATGCCAGCGACCCAACAACTATATCTTTGAGCAATGCGTCCCAATCTTCTGAGGGCAGCAGCAGAGAGTGCTGCAAACCAGTGCCTGAGTGTCTGTGACCTGGTTTGGGTTTTCAAACCACTAGTCTAACCCATGACTTTCTGCTGCAACAATAAGCATTCATATTTTAAAGCAAACTCCCAAGTTCTTATGGCTGTAAGGAAAGCTCTTCCAACAGGAGCAGAGCCATAATGTGCTGTTTCACCTCCTGGGGCATGTTCTGATCGGAACGCACCCCTTGCCGTTAGCGGTGCTTGGGCCGGTGCCGTGAAACGTGCCTTTTAAATGAGCGGCTCTATTGAGCCGCTCCGGTGCACCTGGGGCAAAGCCCCATTGGCCCCACCATAGTTACAGCCCTGAACAGGAGCAGTGTGTGAACTGATGCCGGGCTGTGCCTCAGACCAGTCCACTGTCATTGAGTAGCAGCTGCAAACTTGGGAAGTGGAGTTATCCTGGCAAGGAAGGAAGCTGAATGAGTCCAAGGGAGAAACCATTAGTGAAAGCCTGTCTTAGATCCATTAAAGATGCCAACAAACTCTAGAGTCTGGACCAGAGACTCTACTCTGCTTTTCCAATGGCAGGACAGGGAGTGTAGACCTTCCCGTTCAGGTATGGGCTAGCCAGAGGCTGGTAGGAGGTATCTAATCAGCCAGTAGGGCTTTTACAGTAGTAAAAGCACAGCCCCCCCTTTCCTGACAGCTGGTACGAGGCATGTTGCTGGTTGATCCTGCACTGTCGTCGTTTTCTGTAGCTCCCTTTGGCTAGCACAGTTTCCCAACCAGTGTGCCGTGGCACATAGGCGTGCCATCAGGCCTGAGCAGGTGTGCCACAAAATTTTTTGAAAACATACTCAAAAAGCTCTGGATTGGCTCATGAACATTCATGAGTTCATTTGAAAACTATATGGTGGTGTGCCTCAAATTAGTTAAAGATAGCAAGGTGTGCCATGGCAGAGAAAATATTGGGAACCATTGGGCTAGCAGGTTAATCCTTTGGCCAGTGGGGTG
Organism: Podocnemis expansa; assembly: GCA_007922195.1. Taxonomy (NCBI): domain Eukaryota; kingdom Metazoa; phylum Chordata; order Testudines; family Podocnemididae; genus Podocnemis; species Podocnemis expansa. The sequence continues at coordinate 284,000 of ML682063.1, read as the reverse complement.
CGAACTTCCTCCAAGCTCTGGTTCCAGCCACTTCTTCCTCCTTCCCAAATCAGGGTGGTGATTCTTCCTGGACAGTAGTATTATGAATGTTCATCTGTGTTCGCTTGACAGCTGTGCAATCCCACAGGAACAAAGGTGACTGTTGGGGCTTGCAGCCACTTCAATTTTCCAGTTTTGTTACTTGGAGTCCAAAGTCTGGGAACTTGATTTCATCCCCTTTAACAGGTGGCTTGTGTTGGCTCCAGCCATGGGATGGAAATGGATCTGGCAGCTCTATGTGATCTGAGGTTGTGCTTGCACAAAAGGTGTGTGTCAGGGGTCGAGTACAGACAGCATTAGTGTCCCTACTACAGTGGCTGTACGTAGGGTATCCCCTGCCTTCCCAGGGAATATAGATTCCCCAGAAAGAGTTAATGGTAGGACGTGGAGCAGAGCAAGGGGAGGAGTTTCTCTGTGGTTTTTGAAATGTGAGAGGGACGCAGTGCAGGAACTCTTTCCTTTCTCAGAGAGCAGGCCTACAAAACTCTCTCCATCATTCCTCCAGGATACCAGTGGAGATGGAGGGATTGATGAGGATTATTAATTCTCTCCCCAAGGAGTCTGAGTCTGCGCAGAAACGCAGGGAAGGAAGAGAACCTGAAAGAGCCTTAAAGGCTGTGTCATAAAACCCTGCCAGGGAAGATTTTCAGGGCTCTGACGTGGCTAAGACAGCCAGAATTTGTGCACAAATTAGCTTTCTGCTCATGCAGCAGCAAAGCCTCTGGATTCATTTCCATGGTCGTGTCTCTTGGGTGTGGCTTGCTTAGGATCTTGGAGGAAAGGGGAGGAGCCTGTGTCCCAGGCACTCTTGTTCTCTGGCTGGCACTTGCTAAAAAGCTAGAGTTCAGAGGCTGGCCCTACAGTGTTGATTTCAGAGTAATTTATTAACTTTGCTTTCCTAGCTCAGGAAGGGCCGTTGGCTTCTGTCATCCCTGGAAGGTGTGTATGAGGCTCTGTGCAAGATGTTCTTGCTGCTGTTTTCCACCCGTTCTGCTCCACCAGTGACAGAATGAGAATGCAAGTGTAGGCAAGACCTTGGGGTCAATGAAGTTTCACCAGGGAGGGATTTAACTTCCTATGATGAAGCCTGTGCGACAGATGTACGGTATCCTTTTCTGCCTCAGTCCTTCCCTCTGGTGTTCCAATGAAGCTTTGGGAAGGAGGAAATTTCTTTTTCAGATGAGGCTGGAGAGTGCAATCCTGATGACATGTAGTCAGGACGAGTCCTGTGACTTTCTGCAAGAGCTGGTTAATTAAGTTCTGCTGACCTAAATTCCTCTGTGGTTCTAGCTGGATCCAGCGTTGTGCTTCATTTCCTGACCCCTGAGTTGTGTGCTGTACCGTCGTGCGCTGTCAAACAATTGCTGTGCTTTGTCCTGTTCGGGGCTGCATTTCAGCCAAGGGTGGAATAACTCCAATGTGCCTTTTGCCTACACGTGGGTTGCTGTTGCACTTCAAGTTGCTCCCACCTCTCCTGAAACTTGGCCAGTATTCAGAGGCCAGAGTTGAGCCACACTTGGCTCTGGTTCAACTCAGCAGCCAGCGTTCATTCAGGTCATGACAAATCAATGCTTCTGGTTGCCATGGCAGTCAGTGTGAGTAGCCTGTTGCTTAGCTCCACTGCAGAGATGTAATGGAGGAGTGCCTTCTGGTGAACAAAACTAAAATTGCTGGCACCTAGCTGTGAGCCAATTTTGTCCACCCTGTGATAATTTTTAGATTACAGCTAGGTTTTCCTGGCAGCCGGGTCTCTTCCAGATAGAGTGGTTGGTGCGTAGCTGTGGCATGAGGGTCATCACCCAAGCAGAATCTACTGCTGCTGTTGGCAGGTTGGTGGCTGTGGGCCAGGAGTGGAGAGAAATCCTCCCCTGCTGTCATCTAGCAGAGCTAGGGGGCAGGGAGGGAGGAGGAAGAGCCGAGAGTTTAAAATTGGAGTGGTGGTGGTGGTGGGGGGACGGACAGACGGACGAACAGGAAGCACCAGAAGTAACTGCTGCTCAACAGCGTCTAGCATCTGTATTTGCAACCCTTTCCCCCCCAACCCATCTTTCAGCCCTGCTAGTGCTTGCAACCCCCAGAGTCAGAGACACTGATCTAGAGGAGATGGTGATGTACCCCCATGGATGTGGTTCCCCTGGTTGAGAACCACTGATTTAGAGGAGAAGGAAGGAAGAGATCAGCTATGGCTAGTAACCAAAGAAACCTGGCAGTCTGCTATAAAACAGGTTGATGTTAGTCCTTTATGCCACTGACTCGAGGGATGGATCTTTATGGAGAAATTGTCTTTCCTCCCTTTAGTTGATGAAGCCTTGGAATTAAACATTTTGAGTGGGTGGGGTGGCGCCAGACTGAGACTTAAGTCTTGGCCTCAGGATCCTGGACAGAAAGGTGATCCAGAGAAAACAGCCTTTGGGGTCTGATTGAGGATGTGCTGTAGTGGGTAGTACTCACTAGCAGAATGACTTTCTATAGCACTTCACAGACATCAGCACCACCAGGGTGGACAAAAGTGTCTCTCAGCTGGGCGCCAGCAATTTTACTTTTGGTCCCCAGAGGGTGCTGCTCTGTTACATTTCTGCAGTGGAGCGAGGCAATGGGCTACTAAAACTGGTTGCCACAGTGAGGCATTTGTTGAGGCCTGAGCTATGCCTGGCAATCCCATTGGGAAGCAGGCAGAGTCTATCTGTGCTGCCCAGAAGCAAAATCAAAGGCAGACAGTTTTGAAGGCCACAAAAGGATCTGGTGTCCAAGTAGTGCTAGGAATTGGGAGTCCTTGACCCTAATTCTCTTTTCAGTCCTCTAACCACTGCTCTCTGTGGACTTGCTCCTCAGACTGGCAGGGAAATGGGGATCAGAAAGGGCTTAGGGTGGAATGGAAGGTGCTGTTGTGAGTTGGGTGTGCTGGGGAACAGGGCTAGTCCACAAAGTACTTGGTCTTGGCCTTAATGAGCCTACAGCGAGGTTAGGTAGTGTTCTGAGTGGGGCTAGCAAATGCCTTTGGGAACTGAAATATTCTAGTGTCTGTCCTTGTCCAAAATGTTGTATCGACACTTCTTCCCTAATCTTGGGCTGGATGGGAAACGTCTGGGGGCATCCAGGGTGGTCCTGCCTGGGCTCCATGCCAGGGTTGTAATTCAGCTCCTCCTGCCCCCACCCTAGTGCTTGTATGGCATTGCAACAGAAGATCCCACAGCTCAAATTTCTTTGACACATTCCCAACCCCACAAAAAGCTAGAGCAGTGGAGCACAATGCTGGAGGTGGGGGAAGGAGGTCCCACAAATGATTGCTGTCTCCAGTGGTGGCTAGTTTGGAATTTTATTATAGAAATAGATATGCAGGGTTAAATCCAGTTCTTGTGTGACTCCAGGATCTGATCTGGCTGCTAGTGCTCTGAGTAAATATCTGGTCTCCCCATCACTGTGGCATTCATCTCCTGTTCAGCACATCAGCAGTGGGGAGACACCTTTAACCTAGAGCCCTCCCCCTCAGTCTCTGCATAATTTAAAATGCCCAGCTTTCAGGGAGCAGAGAGGGGATTTGGCAGATAGCCTGACAATTGTTTTCTGTAGTACCAGCTATCCCACAGGCTCTGTTCCCCCTACACTGTGTCCATCTTGTCTGTTTAGACTGGAGCTGTTTGGGGCAGGAGCTGTCTCCCGCTGTCTTTGTGCAGTTCCCAGCACACTGTGACGTGGAGATTGGTTGGTATCTAGGCACTCTTGTAATACATCTGCTCATAATAACTGCCTTGTCACACCACAGAGAGACCTGCTTGGGGAAATGACCTCATAAACACACAGAATTTTCAGCCAAGACGTCTGGCCCTGACCTTGCTCAGACAACTTAGATCCAAGGCATTTTTTAATTGGTGTCTGAGCTGTGTTTCCACGTTGAAATTTATATCCTCGGACTATTCACTGTACATTCAGTTAGATGTGGCGTTCGGTGTTACTCACCCTAAAATTTTGTAATGTTGCTGTGTGGGGCAGAAATGCATTTGTTCTACCCTAGAAATAACTGCATTTTAGGCTGGCTAGAATGATTCCCTCTGGAATAGCTCATAAGGAGTCTTGAGCTCTTCCATGATGAAAGGCGCTGAATTAATTTTTGGCAACGCCCATCAGAAGGGGTCTGAAGGCCAGGAAACCTGACCTATGTTTGGCTGTGCTGCAGTAGTCACTTAGCCACTTGCTACCTCTGCTTTCCTGTTAGTAAATTGGATGTTGTCTTCCCGTTGCTTCTACAAAAAATGCCGAGCTTCGCGGAGGAAAGGTGCTGTCGAGTGGCCTTTCGTTGGTTCCTCTCTTACCTGAATCAATGTCCAGTGCTGGTTGGACATGAACCTGCTTGCTACATTCAGGCTTTAACTACTTTTTTTCTTTTTTTTTCCCTTCTAGGTTTGGAAGGTAACCTGGCTTCATCACAAAGATGTCTCTTCACACTACGAGGGCCAGTGCTCTCCTGGCCTGGGTAAAGTGTCCACAATTCATTTCCTGTGTGGTATGAGTGGAGAGGCTCTTCTCTCCTTGGGAATAAGGGCTTCCTAATTACTCCTGCTTCTCTGAGCACTCTCTTCTCCCTGTGGACATTGGTAGGGAGCAGGGGGATGGGGAACCTCTTCTGCAGGACTGAGCAAGGAGCATTAGAGGGAATGAAGCTGCATGGGTGGGTCTTGAGTCTTCCTGCCTTGTGTTGTAATCTTCTCAGTGGCTCTCTGCAAGGCTCTGAGGTCTACAGATGTGAATTTGCAGTAGATTTGTGGGGGGAGGAAGTTTGCTGAAAATGCCGGTTGACAGGGTGCTTGGTCAGTTCACCTTGGATGCCTGCCCTGAAACCACTGCAGGGGCCATGAGTCATAGAATCCTAGGGTTGGAAGGGACCTCATAGGTCATCTAGTCCAACCCCCTGCCAGAGGCAGGACCACTCCCACTTAAACCATCCCAGTCAGGGTTTTGTCCAGCCGGGCCATAAACACCTCCAAAGATGGAGACTCCACCACCTCCCTCAGCAGCTCATTCCAAGACTTCACCACTCTCCTGGTAAAAAAGTTTTTTCTAATATCCAGCCTCGACCTCCCTAACCGCAACTTGAGACCATTGCTCCTCGTTCTGTCCTCCGTTACTACCGAGAACAGTCGAGCTTCATCTTCCTTAAAGCATCCATTCAAGTAGTTGAAGGTTGCTATCAAATCCCCCCTCAATCTTCTCTTCTGCAGACTAAATAAGCCTAATACTTCCAGTCTTTCCTCATAGGGCTTGTGCTCTAGCCCTTTAATCATTTTGGTTGCCCTCCTCTGAACTCTGTCTAGCATGTCCCTGTCCTTTTTGTAGTGGGGAGCCCAAAACTGAACACAGTATTCTAGATGTGGCCTCACCAGTGCAGAGTAGAGGGGAATGATCACATCCCTTGATCTGCTGGTAACACTTCTTTCGATGCAGCCCAGTATGCCATTGGCCTTTTTGGCAGCAAGCGCACACTGCTGACTCATATCCAGCTTCCCATCCACCATGACCCCCAGGTCCTTTTCTACACTGCTACTACTTAACTGAATGTTTCCCAGCCTGTAGCAGTGCATAGGGTTTTTTTGTCCCAAATGCAGGATTTTACACTTATCCTTATTGAACCTCATAAGATTTCTAGTGACCCACTGTTCCAGTTTATCTAGGTCTCCCTGAATCCTGTCCTTGCCCTCCAACGTGTCTACTAGTCCCCCCAGCTTGGTGTCATCTGCAAACTTACTGAGAATGCAGTCTATTCCATCATCCAGATCATTGATGAAAATGTTGAACAGAACCGGCCCCAGGACCGACCCCTGGGGCACACCACTCGTGACTGGTTGCCAGCTAGATGTGGAACCATTGATTCCTACATGCTGAAACCGTTGATCTAGCCAGTTCTCTATCCACCTTATAGTCCACCTATCCAACCCAGACTTCCTTAATTTTGCCAATGAGAATGCTGTGGGAAACTGTATCAAAAGCCTTGCTAAAATCAAGGTATATCACATCAACAGTTCTTCCTGCATCCAGAAAACCAGTCATCTGCTCATAGAAGGAAATGAGATTGGTCAGGCATGATTTACCCTTGGTAAATCCATGCTGACTGTTCCTGATCACTTTATTTTCCTCTAAGTGTGTGAGGATGGATTCTTTGAGAATCTGCTCCATAATTTTTCCAGGGATTGAGGTGAGGCTGACTGGTCTATAATTCCCCTGATCCTCCTTTTTCCCTTTCTTGAAAATAGGCACTACATTTGCTTTTTTTCAGTCCTCTGGCACCTCCCCTGTTCTCCATGAGTTTTGAAAGATAACGGCCAGCGGTGTGGCTATTTCGTTGGCCAATTCCCTTAGCACCCTTGGATGCAGTTCGTCCGGCCCCATGGACTTGTGTACTTGCAGCTTCTTTAAGCAGTCCCTAACCTGACCTTCCATCACCAAGGGCCTGTCTTCTTCTCTCCCATCTGCCACACCCATGGTAGTGGGCTGGGAGCTGACCCTGCCTGTGAAAACTGAAGCAAAAAATGCATTGAGCACTTCAGCTTTTTCCTCATCCTCTGTCACAAGGATGCCTGCCCTATTCAGCAAGGGGCCTACACCATCCCTGATCCTCTTTTTGTTACTAATATACTTGTAGAACCCCTTCTTGTTATCCTTTACATCCCTTGCTAGCCGCAACTCCATTTGTCCTTTGGCCTTTCTGATTTTATCCCTGCAGTCCCTAGCAATATCTTTATATGCCTCCTTGGTCATCTGACCAAGCTTCCACTTCCTGTAAGCTTCCTTTTTATGTTTAAGCTCAGAGCAGAGTTCTCTGCTAAGCCATTGTGGCTGCCTCACATGTTTGTTCTTTTTCCTAATTGGAATGGCAACTTCCTGTGCCCTTAGCAGAGTTTTTTTAAAATATAGCCAACTCTCTTGGGCTCCTTTCCGCTTCAGATTAGCTTCCCAAGGGATCCTGCCCATCAGTTCCCTGAGGGAGCCAAAATCTGCTTTTTTGAAGTCCAGGGTTTTTGTTTTGCTTCTTTCCTTCCTTCCTTTAATCAGCATCCTGAACTCAACCATGTCATGGTCACTACTGCCTAGCTTGCCATTTACCTCTATGTCCCTGATCAATTCTTCGCTGTTTGTGAGCAGCAAGTCGAGCAGTGCAGGGCCCCTAGTTGGTTCCTCTAGCATTTGTACTAGAAAGTTGTCCCCAACACTCTCTAAAAATCTCCTGGATTGCCCATGCACTGCTGTATTGACCTCCCAGCAGATGTCAGGGTAATTGAAGTCCCCCATCAGCACCAGGGCCTGTGATCTAGAAGCTTCTGCTAGTTGTCCATAGAACACCTCATCCACCTCCTGCTTCTGGTCTGGTGGTCTATAGCAGACCCCCACCACAACATCCCCCTTGTTGCTTTCCCCTCTCAATGTAACCCACAGACTTTCTACAGGCATGCTTCCACTTCCATAATGGAGCTGTGAGCAGTCGTAGAGCTCTTTTACATATAGTGCTACTCTTCCCCCTCTTCTTCCCTGCCTGTCCTTCCTGAACAGTTTATAACCATCCATGGCAGAACTCCAGTTGCGCAGACTATCCCACCACGTCTGTTATTCCTATGATATCATAGTTCCCTGTCTGCGCTAATATTACCAATTCTTCTTGCTTATTTCCCAGGCTCCTCGCATTAGTGTATAGGCACCTAAGATATCCGGCCGATTTGCCCTATTTTGTCATGTTGATTTCCAATTCTATTACATAAACCTCCTTGCATTTTTTCTAGGAGTTCACCTCCCCCACTCTCCTCGCGTACTGGGGCTTCAGTAGAGCCCTTAAGACATTTGTTTGATTTCCACCCCCCATGTTCCAACTACCTTCTCTTTTTTATTGCTGGTGCTACAGTCCCAGCACCCCCCAAGTTCCATCCCTCCCCCCAGATCACCCACATTCTCACTTACCTGTGGGCTTTGGTCTCCTTCCCCCGTTGAACCTAGTTTAAAGCCCTCCTCACTAGGTCAGCCAGTCGGTGCCCAAATATGCTCTTCCCCTTCTTTCTAGTCTTTCTAGCGGCTAGAGCACAGCTGAAAGCTGGAAGGGACTTGCACTGGAGTTTCCTCCTGTGCAACTGAAGCTAAGCCATCAAGTCTGTCTAGTTGTCAAATGAGGTACAGCAGCCTTGGAAAACTTTTTTTGATGCTGCCTCTGAGCATCTCTGGGAAAATGCATTATGAACGAGGTGTGGGTTAATGTCTTGTCTTTGCTGTGTAATTGTCTGGTCACAAAGTGGGTGAGTTGCACTGGGCAGATGGCCCATGCTGGAGGGGGTAGATTCAGGGATTGAATTAGGCTGGCTCCTGCCTCAGGGATTAAGCTTTCCCAGCCAAGGCCACCCAATCAGTCACTGGCGGAGCTCGGAGATCCTGGCTTGGCAGTGGATCCCTAAATTTTGAACATCCTGTCTCCAGGTGAACAGTCTGAAAGTCGACAGTCCCCTGAATGCTTTGTCGCAACTCCAGGACTGCAGTGTCTTCATCAAGATCATTGACAAAATGTGAGTAGAAGAGTTTCCCTTTGAACTGCCTTGCTGGTCTCTAACCAAGAAACAGAAGGTTTTAGGCAGCCACCCCATCGCCATAGTAGTTGAACGTGGTTCCAGGGCCTTCCTATCATTTGGGGAGTTTGAGATACAGTCGGCATATCCCAGACTTCAGCAGAATGCCTCTCAGTGTGCGTGTGTGACAAAAATGATCACTTGTACTTCATCTCTCAGTCCTCATCCTCAGAGGAAACCTGCACAGTGCCTTTGGAAGGCAAGTCTAGGGGCTTAAACTGATAACTCTGCTGGACGCTACACTTGGACTCAGGATTTAAAACTTGTTACAACAAACTGTAATCCACAAAACAAACAAGGAGTCTTCTGACACTTCTGAAGACTAACAAATTTATTTATCGCATGAGCTTTTGTGGGAGAGAATCCTGCTTTGTCAGATGCTTGAAGATGGAGAAGTACAGATGCTGGGAGGAAAATAAATGACTTTTTTATTTTATTTATTTTCCTCCCAGCATTTGTACTTCTCCATCTTCAAGTGTGTGAAGTAGGATTTTCTCCCACAGAAGCTCATGCGATAAATAAATTTGTCTTTTTAGAAGTGGCACCAGACTCCTTGTGTGGTTTTTTTGCTGGACTAAACTAAAGCAGGTACTCCTTTGTAACAGTAACCCGCAATAATCCTCTGTTGTCCTATGACTGCTGAGGTGCTAACTGCCTGCTACACCGGGAGTGGTCTCTTGCATCCTGTTAACTTAACACTCTACCTCATTTAGCCAGGACACTGAGTGCCCCTCGCACACCTGGAGAAGAGCTCTTTGTAGCTCAAAAACTCCTCTTTCTCACCAGCAGAGGTTGGTCCTGCAAAGCATATGACTTCACTCATCTTGTGTCTCTGGGACCAACAGGGCTACAACGTTGTAAACGAAGTAAAAAGCTGGCTTTTCTAACTGGCAGTCCCGCAGGCTCCCCTGGAATCAAGTAATATTCTTTCCTTCCCAGACATCATAGCCAGTAGTTAAGGTTCTTCAGACTGCACAGGAGTAACCTGTGATTGGAACTTGAGTAATTCCTGTAACGATGCACCGTTTGCTGGTGAGTCCAGCTCACTCTCTTGTCTCTGCTGGCTCAGGACTAATGGCAGCCTCAAAAGTGCTGAACTCATGCTACCTGCAGAAGATGACATGGGTGATGCCAGAATCACAGAGGGCAGATTCGTGCCATGTTCCCATAGACAAGGGGTCTCAAACTTAAATCACCATGAGGGCTGCATGAGGACTAGTACGTTAGCTCGATGGCCGTATTACTGAAACCTTTCCATAGAACGCTTTTGCAAATATCAGTAATGATAGCGTCATTGCGGGCTGCAGGAAAAAGCTTTAGGGACTGCATGTTTGAGATCCCCGCCATAGACTTTTCCTGTCCCAAGTAGCCTCTCTGAATCCAGGAGCTTCCCTGTCAATTTATGTGGACCTGAGTTATTAGGGAAGCCTTGGGAATGGTGAGGCCTTTCTTTAGAGGACTGCCAAACTCCTCTTCCCAGGGCATTCCTTGCTGCCTTCTGGGAGTGCTGGGCTTGCTGCTGTGTAGCTCTATTGGATTTCCCCCACTCCCATAAAGGGCTCTGTATTCATTTTCATAAATGAATGGAGCTGAGACCTGTGGGGCATATGGGGGAGGAGGAGGTATTGCTTTGGGGATTGGCTTGTAGGAGTAACTCTTCTGGGAGCAGTTTTTGTTGGCATGATAAAAAAGAACAAGGGGTCGTATGGCACTTTGAGACTAACAGATTTATTTTTCTCATGAGCTTTCGTGGGAGAAAATCCCACTTCCTCAGATGCTTTGAAGATGGGTGAACTTGCAGAATGGAATGAAAATAAATGCAAGGGGGTGTAAAACATAGGATCAGGTCATCCAGTAACAGCAAATCAGAGCAGTTGTTAGGTTCAAACCATGGGAAGCCTGAAGTCAAATTACCTTTTGTAATGGGAAAAGAACCCATAGTCTCGATTCAATCGTGCTTTCACAGAATTTAGCTTGCATATTAATTTGAGTTCAGCTGTTTCTCTTTGAAGTCTTGATGTCCCAGGCACATCCCTGACGACAGTCGTTAACAAATCATTCATCGAGTGATTAGAAAGATGGAAGTGCTCAGCAACTGGTTTCTTTGTTCTGTGATTTCTGATATCAGCTCTGTGCTCATTCATCATTTTACGCAGCGATCGTCCTGTTTGTCGAATATATAAGGTGTTGGGGCATTTCTTGCACATGATGGCATAGACCACGTTAGTAGATGAGCAGGTAAATGAGCCTTTGATGGAGTAGCAGGCTTGATTAGGGCCTATGATGGTATCTGTTGTGCAGATATGTGGGCAGACTTGACAGCATGGTTTGTTGCAGGGGTGCGTGCCTGCTTCAATGCTTCTGTTGTTAAATCTATAGTTGCTGGTGGGTATCTGTTTAAGATTAGGTGGCTGCCTATAAGCAAGGAGAGGTCTATCTCCCAAGGCTTGAGAGAGAGAGAAGGATCATTTTTTAGAATAGGCTGTAGGTTCCTAATGATCTGTTGCAGAGGTCTGACTTGGGGGTTGTATGTGGTGACTAGTGGTGTTCTGTTGCATTCTTTCTTGGGCCTCTTCTGTAGTAGATGACTTCAGGGAACCCGTCTAGCTCTGTCAATTTTTCTTATTTCCTCAGGTGGGTACTGTAGTTTCAAGCTGAGTCATAGTGAGAGCCAAAATATTAGACTTGAGCATGCTCCAGGACTTAGTTGGGTGTAATTATTGAACTAAAAGGAGTCCTTGGTAAGAGAGGGTGGAGAGTGAGACTGATTCACGTTTACACACACTCTCCTGAAAGACAGTGCATCTTCGAAGCCTGTCATTTCCAGTTTTTTCTCATGCTGTGTGACTAGAACCTGCTCTACAGCTGGGATCTGAGAAAGGAGCTGCTACAGGGGATATATTTAGTCAGCTCTGGTTAATCTCCTCCATCTGCTTTCTAATTCAGATTAGCAAATTGGCAAGGCACAGAGCATGGGCTGTGGGCCTGGCACTGGTACAGATGCATAAATGGAGGGGCTGCAGGGGTGGTGCTGTGGGACCTGCTGATCTGAAAGTCCAACTCTTTGAAGTGTGAGGAGACTGGTTTGAAAACCTCTGGATGCTGACGCTCCACAGGCAGATGAAGAAAATCCGCTTGCAACTTTTTCACTTCCCAGTCAGACCTCCGAGTTCAAGGACTTCAGGTTCTCCTAGAAGAGCAGAATGTGTCAGAGAACCTGATACTAGCAATGGTTGCCAGCACGTGTTCTGTTGGAGCATGAGCTAATGCTGTGAGCTCTTGTAGGGGAAATGTGTTGTCTTAAACTGGGCCTTCACAGGTGATTTCTGGTTCCTCTTAAAAATTCTGTAACTTTTTAAATGCAGCTATATAGGACTAAACTTAGACTTGGTATAAAGCACATCTCCATTGACCCATGTGGGTGAAACTGTTGGAATTTGAACAGAGTACGGGCCATATTTGCAGTCTGCAAATAAATCTCATTTTAAAGCACCAGCTCAGCCAAAAGTGTGAAGAACTCTCCACAACACCAGCTCTAGCAGATCTGTGCCCCACAAAAGGGGACACTTCAGACTCTCTCTAAGTAGAGACACTTTCCAAACCAGACTCTATTCTGGAGCCATGTAACAATGGTTCCAATCTGCAGGCTGCGTCTCACCAGCTTAGAAATACAGGAGGGGCTGGGGTGCGCGCCTTAAATCCTCAAACTCGTTAATTTAGAGAGAGCTGAGAGTGCCCTCTGCTGGCCAGGCCGCAGCAGCGACGCTTCCTCCCAAGGCTTTGCTGTCTGGCTGGCTCACAAACAAGGAGAAAAACAAAGGCAGGCTCCCTTACAAACAGAGAGGGGCGAGTCTGTGTTGACCAGCTGGATGTTGGTGGAATCTCGGGGTGGTAGTCCAAGTGTGTGTGTTAGGATGCAACCGCCATCCCATCAGTGTTTTGTAGCCTGCATGATCTAGGTGCACCCCAGTCCTTGCTGGGACTGTCTGATCTGCCTAGACTTGTTGTTCTAGCTGGCGCAGGAAATAGGCGAGGGGTGAGGTCTATTGCATAACAAACCCTGGATGAGCAGCACCTGCCTCGCTTGGCCCCGAGTATTACAGTAACCCATGTGTACTCTTTCAGCCATGGCTCTGAAGAGGGACGGTCCGTTCTGCAGCAGCCCTTGCCGGAGAAGATAGAGTTCATCTGCAGCTTCCTACAGAGTAAGGCTCTCCTCAGCCCAATGCTAGACAAGCAGCTGTGTCTGAGTTTCCCACCCCCTTGCGCGGTCCATCCCGGGGTGGTGGCATCGTTCCAGGGTCTTTAAGGTAAAAGAGGCCTGCGTCATTGGCATAGCCTAGGTCCCTTGAATGTGAACTGTGTCACCCTGCCTTTGTGGAGTCAAGCAGTGGTTCTTGGGGGTCACCTTCAGATGTGTACTCTGGCATGCTGCTGGAGGCACAGAAGAGAGTGTGGTGCAGTGGTCAGTGCAGAACGGTAGGTGCTGATGTCAGATGTTCTAATGCAGACAGCCCCCCACTGAACAGCTAGACCTTTAGGTCATCAACCTCCTTGTACCTCTGCCAAACCCAGCTAGAGAAACAGTGTCTACTACCTACTGAGCTGACTGTCCTGGGGAAGTGTGTGTTTGAGACTAAAGCAGACCAAGCTCTGGGTTGTTGGTTTGGGGGGAGCTGGCAGAAGAAGACTAAAGGGAGCAGAGAGATCCCAAGGGTGTTGGGGGAGGGGGAGAAGAGTGGAGAGTTTTTAACTGGAGGATTAGGCCACAGGAAGCCCAGCCTGGTCAGAGTTGGCACTAGAAAGGGTTATCCAGGGGGATTATTGGTAGGGAATGGCCAGGACATCATGATTCTGGATGTGAGGCCTGGCTGTGTCAGTGATAGTGCAGCCTGTGGTGCAAAGGTTGCGTCCCTTCTCCTTGTATTTCTGATCTGTTGTGTCTGTTTATGCTAGCCCTTGCTCTAATGCTGAGGACAGTGCGTGAATGGGCGTTGGGGTGGGAAGCTGGCCCACAATGACATCGGAAACGGAGGATTAGGGAGGGAACCCGAGGTCTGCTGGGGATCTGCAGAAATGTGTTCTAGAACAAGCTCCTGCGTAACTGGAACACTCCCGGCTCTCATTGCAGAGCACAGCAAGCACAAGTCAACCACAGAAAGCCCTGTGTCTGGACAGAAGCTGCTGGAGGGAGAGGAGCTGGAGCTGGCCAAGGTACCTGCAGTTCTTGGGTGTCTGTGCACGTGGGCCAGCACTCAGTACGGACCATACCTGCCTGGGGAGGGCAAGTCTTACTGGAGCTTTGATGTAACAGTTATCTTATCTAATTTAATCCTAAAGGGGACCAACGGGCCTGAAGATTATGAACACCACAAGGGGTAGGGAGTGCAAGGCGGAGGCTCTTGGTTGGAGAGGAACATCTAGACCAGTGGTTCCCAACCTGTGGTCCATGGACCCCCAGGGGTCTGCAAACGTATTGCAGGGGGTCCATGGCGCTGCTCCCTCCCGGGGCTGGAACCTGGCTGCTCTCTGCTTTGACTGAATCCTGGCTGAGGCGTTGATGCTCCCCACTGGGCCTGGATCCCAGAGGGGGAACCACTGCTCTGCAGTAGGGGCCAGCACCTGGCTGCAGAGCCACTGCTCCTCTCCGGGGCTGGAACACGGCTTCAGTGCTGATGCTACCCCCAGAGCTGGATCCCCACAGGGGTGCTGCTGCTGCATGGCAGGAGCTGGACCCTGGGGGTGGGGCAGTGCCTCTCCCTGCCTGTGGCCAGATCCTGGTAGCAGGGACACCTCTCCCCACCCCAGGGCTGCAAAATATTTTTTGTTTTTAAAAGGTGGGGAACCCTTGGTCTAGACACTTCCTTCCCATTCTAGATACTTTGTACAGGGTATCCTGTAGTTCACTGCCCACTTTGCTCATGAGGTATAAAAATTAAAGGGATTGAGAACTCCTGTCCAGTGTCCCCGAGCAAAGGGGTGGGCATCTCTGATATATCCCCAGGCCCATTTTTCTCTCCAGCCTGGTGAAGACAGTGTTGCTGTGGCAGTACAGCTAGTTAAGTGAACGCCATTTGGACTTGTGATGCTTTTTTTCCCTTTGTGATGCTGTAGTGTTTGTTTCCAGGTGACGCTGCTGCTCCTGTACCATGCCTCCATGAGCACCAAAAGCCCCAGGGACTGGAATGAGTTTGAATATAAAATCCAGGTAACACTCTCCAGATGCATTCAGGCTCCCACTTTAGGTTTTTGCATGACATTCCCTTTCCTCCACTACCGTCCAGTTCCTGGTTGGATTTTAACTCTAGTGACTCCCCAGACAATGGGTGTGAAGGGGTGGGGAAGCATCCTCACATGTAGGACAGCTTTGTGGCTCTATTCCCATCTCTGCCATGGTGGCGGTGTAACCTTGGGTGAGTCACTTAACCTCCATTCCAGCTTCTGGAAAATGGGGGTTATTAATGTCCTGCCTCGAGGAATCTCTCCTTTTCCCCTGCCAAATGGCAGGTAACCTTGGACGTGGACTCTGGCTTGAATGCAGTGGGAAAAGACAAATTTGACCAGGGTCTAACTTCTGGGTCCCAGTGTCAGCTTCCCCATCCCATCATGACAGATTGGGGGCTGGCAGGATATACTGCCTTCTCAGCATTTACATGGTCGCTTAGCTGCAGGGGCTGCAATTGCAATGTGGCTGCTAATGCTGTGATGCCTGTCTTTTTTTTTTTTTTTTTTTTTTTGTCAGGCTGAGCTAGCAACAATCCTCAAGTTTGTGCTTGACAACGAAGAGAGCCTGAATGAGAACCTGGAGATCTTCCTGCAGAAGAGAGGTGAGTGTGTGAAGGATTAAAGGCAAAGAATCATTCAAGTTTGCTCAGGGGAAGTCTGTGCAACCCAAAATAGCATGTATTGCTGGCACCAAACTCAAAAGACCATCCCGGCCCTGGGTAGGGAGCAATTGTTCTTTGGTATAATGTCAACACCACACTGGCATATCTCGAAGGCTGAGGGTTAATAGATAGTGACTGGCTTTGAGAGCAATAGTAGTGAGAGCCACTCCTGAGTGCAATGACCCTTTGGCACGATGCCATTATTTTAATCCCAGATGGTAAATGCTGTTGCATCTAGTCGTAAGGGTAACAGTTTCTAGGAGCATAAAAACTGAAAGCCTGAAATTGACTGGCTGCTATACTCTGAGTAAATTAGCTGCAGTGTGGACTTCCCCAAAGAGTGCCATGCAAGGCCTTGATGCCAGACAGAGCCCTGAGATGGCCAGTGTCTCCCAAGTGCAGTGACGACTCCACATACGTGCTCTGTTCTAAAAGCAAATGAGTCCTGTGGCACATAAAGACTAACATTTATTTGTAGCATGAGCTTAGAAAATCCCACTTCAGGTGCTTTGAAGATGGGGTGACTTTCAGAATGGTAGGAAATAAATGCAGGAAAGTGTAAGTCATGGGAACAGGTCACGCTGTACCAGCAAATCAAAACAGTTGTAAAGATTCAAACACTGGAGAACAGCATGCAGAGGAGAGTGAGGTCAAATCACCTGTTGCAATGAGAAGAAAAATCCAATGCCCTGAGGCAATGCAACCTAATTTGCAAATAATTTCGGTCCCAACAGCTTCTCTTTTTAAGCCTTGATCTATGAGCACTGCAATTAGCAAATTGTCAATGGAGTGATCAGGAAGATTGAAATGCTGACCCACTGATTTTTAGAATGTTGTGATTTCTGATGAGCTTTTGTGGGAGAAAATCCCACTTCGTCAGATGCTATTTTTCTCCCATGAAAGCTTATGTGAAAAATAAATGTTGGTCTTTAAGTGCCACATGACACCTTGGTTTTTTTGCTAGACTAGACTAACACGGCTATCCCTTTGGAAAGTGATTTCTGATGTCAGATCTGTGCCCATTTATTCTTCTGAGCAGAGACTGTCCTGTTTGTCCAATTTATGTTCTGTTCTAGTTACTGCTCCTCTGCCCAGGATCTTGAACTAACATCATGCTCTTAGCTGCGTGTCCAAACCCAGAGCAGTGTGTAACAGACAGTATGGAAATCACTGACACAGCTAAAACAGTGGATCTCTGGCCTGCTGGGAACAGAATAGGCTATTATGCACCTGCATCTCCTGTTCAGGTGGATTCCAACTACTTCGCAAACAGCACAACACAGTGCCTCTAAAAGGCAGCCACCTCTGGGGATGTAACTAGGTGGGGTGCGCACAGCACAGCAGGAGTGGAAGGGGATGTTTTGCCCCAGGCACCGAAGCAGGCAGGGGAAATCCTTTACTCTTTAATTTTCATGTAGAGTAGACAAGACAGCTTGGAGAGAAGGGGTTTAAGGCCTTATTTGAAACCTCCCACCCAGTAACCTGCTTGGAAGTGTGAAGGGCTGAGCGGATATGTCTTGCACACTAGGGCACCCCACCTTTGCCCAGTTCTGCAAGGCTCAAGGCAGAACTGGTGAAGGCACCTCCCATCCATGGGGCTCTGGGGGAAAGGCATCTATCTTTACCCAGTAAATGCTTTAGGGCTCAGGGTCACCCATTCCCAGACTGTAGGGCTCCAGGTATAATTCTCTGCGGGTTTGTGGGATCTTTTACCAGGGAAGGACCCTTACACAGTAACATCTGTTTTCTATTTATTACCAGTTACCAAAAAGACACACGCTAAGCATACTCAGCTCACCACTCCCAGTAAGGCAGACAAGCTTCTTCTGGTGGCTGGTCAGGATTAGATGCTCTGGAGACTCCAGTTTTCTGCAGTGTCATTGGTAGTGTATTTAGGTCTGGTCATCTTGGGCTGTGTCCTGGAGTTAGGTTACAAAGAACTTGTTTTGGATCCCCGTTTATGTAGTTAAAACTTGGGTCCTGCTTAGATGTATGTTAACCAACTATGTCAGATGAACATACTACAAAACACTGGTTTCTAGCCTGTTACAAAATAGACCTTTAACCAATCGTATCCCACCACCTTAATTAATATAACTAATGCACGCTTTTTTCTGTAAAAGACCAGAAACAATCGAAGAATGGGGTAGAGATCATTTATCTAAACAATAGAGAATTGAGGACGATGAAGACAAAACAAAATAGATTTTACCACAACTGTTAAGCTGGGCCTTTCTAGGCAGAATGTTGTCAAAGTTTTCTTTAAGCATCTAAAGATTTGTTTGTTTATTTGGTGGTGGTATTTGGGGCTGGATTAAGGCAGGGGCTTTAGGGGCTGTAGCTTCTGACCTAAAGCTGGGTGGCATGAGCTAGCCATCTCCAGTCTGGCCTGGCTGGCCTGAGTGGCAAATTGCTGCCGCTTGCCTTCAGCCTGCCTGCTCCGCTCCCCCACCCTGGGACTGGCTGGTCTGCTCTCTGGTCTGCCCCTTTCCAGCTTCCAGCAGCAGTGTGCCCCCCACCCACACATCAGTGCTGGACTATAACCCCCCCCCCCATTCTCTTTGCAGCACTGGCTGCAGTCCTGAAGCCCCTGACCCCAGCCCCATGAGGGTGGACCGGTCACAGAACCTGCAGCTCCCAGGAAAGTAGGCCTTTCAGCCTGAGGTTTTATGCTTTGATATCACCCTTCTGGCATTAGAGAAGGTTCACTCAGGGTCTTGTGTTTGCTCTCTCCAGTGCTGCTTTCATCCCCCAGCATCTCCAGCACCAGCTCCGAGGAGCACTCCCCTGTGTTCACCCGCCAGCACAAGCGAGAGGTGCGCTTCCTGGAGCTGCAGAAGATTGCCTCGTCGTCCAGCATGAACAAGTATGTTCACCACCACCCTGAGGAGATGGGCTTTCAGAGGGGTGGCCAGCCCGGCTTTAACGATCTCATAGGGCAGGAGATAAGAATTCTTCCAAAGAGCTGGGCCTTTCCTACTGCAATCAATTCTAGAGAAACCCAGTAACTGCCAGATCAGCCCACTGGTCCATTTAGCCCAGTATCCTATATCAGGTAGCCAGGGACAAAGAACATCCCCCTGAAGCATCAAGTTCTCAGATTCTGGTTGGCCTGCCCATGTGTTAAAAGGCCAGTCCACATTGTCTTGTGAAAGGCTGGGGGAGCAACTCTCAGTCAGTAAGCAAGGATCAGAGATGATTGGTGGGAACCAAACTAAAATCTCTTGTACCCTGGGGACTCTGGAGTTTAAAAGGGATTTTGAAGGAGCCCGATACCTCCCAGTGTTTGAGCCTCATTCAGTGAGTGGCACTGAGGTAAGGGTTGTCCTCTTCAGCCTGGCATACTGAAGGGGGTGCTGTATGCAAGCCCTGGAGATGTGGTAGACAATGTTAATACGAACAGGTTGGATTCTGCTAAGTGGTAAGTGTGGGGTGACCATTTTGGGCTCTCCCTTCCCTTGCCCTTGGTGTCATGTGTCGCATGGCTGGTGCTTTCTTCATAGTTTCCTTCCTAGCTCACCTGCTTCTCCCATGGGCGACATCATACAAACCCCACAGTTCCAGCTGAGACGGCTGAAGAAGCAGCTGGCAGAAGAGAGGGAAAACCGGGATGAATTGGAGCTGGAACTGGCAGAGAACCGCAAGCTCATCACAGAGAAGGGTCAGTAGCTAGAAGTGTGATACAGGAAATTGTGTGGGTCTGCAGAGCTGCATGGCTGAAAGGAAACTTCAGATTGGCTGGCTGTTGGAGCACCCTCTTCTTGCCACAATTTTTCTCTTCAGTTCTACAGGCAACACAAACACTATTCTAGCCATTCAGCCTAGCAAGAGGCGCACTCCAGCCTTCAAGCCTTTCCCTGGAGTATCCAGCCCCTGTTCAGCTAGATGCTTGAAGTATTTACACATTCACTGCTTCCAGAGAAATCATGCACCTCTGATCTCCACTCCAGCTAACGCACCCCACTTTGATAGACGGTTTGTGGTGCAATCAAGTGTAGACTAGTTTTAATGAGGCACAGAAATTCTGATTCAAGCAGTAGTAAGTAGTAGTATTAGAAACAAGTGCTTATGTATTGAATAAAATAACATGCATTCTAAAGTGTAGACCAGATTAATAAGCTATTCTTGTAGTTAATCATATATGCCTCAGGCCACCTTTTGTGAACTGTAAAGCAAATATCTGACTGAAGGGCTCTCTAAAAATCCTGTGCCCTCTGTCAGTTTACCCCAAGGGGCCAAGTTCTTCCCTCTCCAAGTTGTCACCAGAACAACTAGGTGACCCTGTATCTGAAATGAGCTTAGTATCTTGGCAGCTTTCCCTGTTGGCCATGTAGTCTTCACACAGTAATGATTTTCTCTGCTGTGTTACCAGACCTGAAAAGCTGGTCCAGCACAGCTGTGCAGGTGAGCAGACTCCTGGGCATGAGAGTCAGGTAGCAGGGGCAGGCCATGCTTTGGGCACCCTTGCCTGAGTCTCCTGGTATGATCAGTGCAGTTTTGGATTAACTTTTGTGGTGTGGATGCCTGCCCATTAGGGAGTGGACTGAGACCATCCAGCCTGTCATTTAGGCCTCCAAACAGCAACTGGCTGGTAACAGCTGCTTCTCTTCCTCCTCCCCAGAGACTCAAATCACTATGATGCAGCAGCGGATTGACCGCCTGGCTCTACTTAATGAGAGACAAGCGGCTGATCAGCTGGAGCCGAAGCAGCTGGAAGAGCTGCGGGAGAAGAATGAAAGGTAATCCTTCAAGCTCGACTCCTTGCTGCAGCCTGGAAGGGCACTGATGGTGTTGGCCATTGTTTCTGTAATGCACGGGCCAGGAGTGATTGGAAAATGTTGCCTGACACACTCTACCCCAGATGCTCTGCTGTGGCAGATGCCAGGGAGGAGGTGGTTCCCTGCCGTGGTTCCTAGGAGTGCTCAAGAATGGCCTGGCATAGAGGGGCTGTACCCCTACTCAGGCCGACTCAGCGGAGAGGCCTGTGCAACTCTCCAAACTCTAGGACTCCTGGTATCTCCCTGTCCTGTCAGAAGACGGGGCCTCAGAAGGTTGTAGATCAGCTGGTGTAAACTGATACTGACCTACTGCAGCTATGAGTCTAAGGAATGAATGTCTGCTCCACATACAGTGCCCGCCCCTTTTGCAGGGTGTGCGCCGTTCATCCCATGAGACCAGAGAGAGGCAAACAAAACTGGTAAGTGGTTTCCCACTTGCCGCCTTCTCTCTTAATCCTGGCTGAAGCCACTCACTCTGCAATGGTGCATTTAGGCTGAGCAAGTGAAGAGAAAACTGCCATGCTCCATCCTGGCATAGCTTACCCCTGCTGGGATATCAGCCTATTGGTGTCCCCTTCACAGTAGACTTGATGGGTTCCATGGAGTCTGGAGATAGACTTCTGCTTATCTCCAGCCCCTTTCTAGACTTAGTGGCTGGAGGTGCCCAGTTTCCACATCAGCTTCCTCAGAAGGGTTAAGAAAATGCTGTCTTTGAGAGGGGCTTCTCTGCTCTTTTGTTCCAATCTTTGTGCAAGGCAGGACGCACAACCCTGTCTTCTCTCCTACAGCCTGATCATGCGTTTGCATGAGGCCCTTAAGCAGTGTCAGGACCTGAAGACTGAAAAAGGCCAGATGGACCGAAAAATCAGCCAGCTTTTGGAGGAGAATGGGGATCTCTCTTTCAAGGTACAGGGTGCTCCTTCTTCCACACAATAACTGTTCAAACCACATCACTTGGAGCAAGGGATGACAACATGCTCCGTACCTGTGGTCTGGCTGTGTTTATAAGAGCCCTGCAAATCCATGGATATCTGCCTTTCATCCGCATCCGTGGAAACAACACGGAAATCTGTGGACCATTTCTTGCAGATGCAGATTGGATATGGATCCACTTATTTGTATCCATGCAGGGCTCTATTTATAATGGCTTGTTCTATAGAAGGCCTGTATGTTGGGTTGACAGTGAGTCTATTTGAGAGCATATTTGCTGTTCTTCATCTGAATCTGCTGTACCTGGATGCTTTGCCATTCAGCTTCTTTTTATTAAAAATGTTGCTATTGATGAATGTGAGAGCTCGCAGAGTAGAGCAGTTCTTTTCAAACTTTTCTCTTGGGATCCAGTTGCAAAAAAAAATCTGTGCCCATGACCCAACAATTGCATCTTTGAGCAACGGAGTCCAGACTTGGGGCGGTAACACGGAGCACCATGACCCAGTACCAGAGGGTCTGTGATGCTGTACTGGGTCCTGACCCCTAGTTTGAAAACCACTGCTGTAGATGAGCACAGATGCATTCAGCTGACCCCTCAGCAATGATGCGTTCATGATGAGATGGGAAGGGAGGAGTGTCTGGGGAGAGTAAAGTGCTGTATGGGACACACCCACCTCCCGGTAATATAAACTACCCCGTGCCTCTGTTCCCAGTCTGTGAACTGGGGGGTAATAGTGACTCTCTCCTGGTGGGATTGAGAGGCTAGATGAATGTATATGGGGCTGTTGATATAACAGTGCTGGGGTGTCTCAGAATACCGGCAGCAATCCCTGTATGCTGCTGGGCTCGGTGTTTTGCATGAAGCAAGGCTGAGCTGAAGAGTGCATTCTGCACATGTTTGTTAACCAGGCAGTGTTTGGGCTGGGTGGGTCTTGTGTTTGGGTCCAGCTGCGAGAGTTAGCCAGCCACTTGATACAGCTGCAAGAAGCTTTGAATGAACTCTCAGAGGAGCACAGTGCAGCCCTGGTGGAGTCTGGGGAGAAACAAGCCCAAATGGAGAATGAGCTCCAAGCGGCCCTCCACGAGAAGGTAGGTTGTGGGGTATGACCAGGGGAAGTGCCTGAAGGTAGATTGTGGGGTATGACCAGGGGCCAGAGCCTAGAGGTGCCTGACAGAACCAGGCATTTCTTCTGCAGCAGAGTGCTAATGTAGTGAGTGATAAGGACTCAGAACCTGCTTGTGCCCTCTGGGCTAAGGAGGCATTCTGGAGACAGCAAGCTGTGTCTGAGGGAGGAGTGCCTTGTATTGATCCACAGTAATGCCAACACATAGTTGTGTCTTCATTAACTGGCAACTCATCTAGCCTGCTGAGAAAAGGTGTCTGAGGTGTAGAGCCTGCATTGGGCAAGTGGGTGGGGAGTGAAATCCCACCAGTGGGAAGAGGGTACCTTGCAGTACCAGACAGGAATGCAGCGGGCTTTATCAGCTAAGTGAGACTTCAGTTGCTCCATGTGGACAAACTAGAGGGAGACCAGAGAAGCCCCAGAACTGATCACTGGCTCATGAATACCTGGCCTATTGGGAAGAGGTTTAAAAACAAAAAAAACAAAAAAACTGGCCTTGAAAGCGGGACCTGGTGAATCTTCAGATATATTAAGGACTGTTTTTAAGAGGACAGTGATCAATTGTTTTGCACATCCGTGGAAGGGATGAAAAGAGGTAATGGACTTGATATCACAAGAGAGTTGGGTTCAATTTTTAGGAAAAGCTTCCTGACTCTTGGTGGTTTAAGCTCTAGAATGGGCTTCTAAGAAAGGCTGTGAAATTCCCATCACTGAAGGCTTGTAAGAACTGACTGGGCAAATACCTGTCACAGATGTTCTAGTTTTGTTTGGTCCAACCCAGGTCTAGAGGCAGGAACATGTGACCTTCTCAAGGTCCCTTCCAGCCCCATGTTCCTATGACTGCTCTCCTCCCAGTTCTGGCCACGTTTCTCAGTTTTGTGTTTTGTTCCCCAGAAATGCTTGGAAGAGAAGCTGGAGATTCTGCAAGGGAAGATCTCTCTGCTGGAGGACCAGCTAACAAATCTGGGGGAGCGTGCCCCACAGGAGAAAGGAGAGGTGATGGGGGACATCCTGAAGGTATGGCTTCTTGCTGCTAATATAGCTACTTCTTTTGACATGAGCAAAGGCAGAGGATTCTAGAAAAACACCCTGATCTATTGAGGAAAGCAGAGCCCAGGAAGCTTTGTCTAAATCTGTGTACAAAGATTCATTACCAGTCCCTTTAGAAATGGTGTCAGCTCAGTAAAGGAGATTTGCACTCTGTAGCACAGCAATGGTGGAAAAACTGAAAACACACCTATGCTGGAGCAGGTCTGCACCGGAAGTGCCACTCTGCTGATGCAGCTGGCTCTGGTGAAGGCACTGCATGGCATGTTTACTCTGGCTCTGCGAGAGCTGGAAGCTCAGGTGGTGGGAGAATGTCTCCCACCACTGTGGCACTGATGTGGACAATGCTTAGGTCATGACTGAACTGCTGTAGAATGCCACTGATGAGTTTCCTTTCTTTCTCCTCCTTTTCAGCTTGAAGACTTAAAGCAGGAAGTGGCCAGCCTTACTGCTAAAGGGATGGAGCTCCAAGCCACAATTCTTCAACTGGCAGAGGAGAAGAGTCTCCGTGAGGCAGATCTCCAGTCTGAACGGAGCCACTTTGAAGAAGAGAAACTTCAGCTCACAGGCCTCATTGCCAGCCTCCAGAGCTCAGTCTCTGAGCTCCAGCTGGCTAAAGAGAAGCTGGAGGAGGAGTCCAGAGTGCAGGAGGAGCGCCTGATCGCCCAAGTAAACACACTCACTGCAGAGATTGCAAAGCTAAATGGATTCCTCCTCCAGAAGGACCAGGAGATGGTGACTCTTCACCAGCAGGTGGAAGAGGAGAGGATTCAGAAAGCACAGCTTGTTGAAGATCTCCAGAAGCAAGAGCAATCCTCCAAAGAGACCATCCAGGGGCTGAGCCTTCAAGTAGATGAGCTCAGTGACACTTTAAAGCACAGCGAGGAGAAGCTGGTGCAGTTCACCCAGCAGATGGAAGCCACAAGTGAAGAGGAAGCCAGACAGAGAGAAGAGCATGCAAAGGCCATCCAGGAAAGGGAGTCTGCTCTCCAGCAGCTACAGGAAAAGGAAGCAGAGCTGGTAGCTGTGGCCTCTCAACTGCAAATGCTGGAGGAGGCCAGAGACGCCAGCCAGGCCTCTGCCATAGAGATGCAGAGGGAGAAGGCTGAATTGAGCCAGAGAGTCCAAGACCTAGATGCCAAAGTCTGTGAGCTCACTGCCCAGTGCTCCCAGAGTGAGTCTTTGAGAGCCCAGCTCCAAGAGCTAGAAGACAAGCTACAAGAAGGTCGGCAGAAACTCTTGGACAAGGAGAGGCTGGCCAAGGAAAATGCCCAACTCCAAGAGCGGCTCCTGTCCATGGAAGAGTCTGTCCGGAACACAGAGGGGATCTTGGAGGACGAGAAGAGGACAGCTTCAGAGACTCTTGAAGGGAACCTTAAGAGGATAAGTGAGCTGGAGTCCCAGGTCCAGAAGCTGGCACAGCACCGAGATCAGGTTGTGCAGGAAGTGGGTGAGGAACAAGCTAAGAGACAGGAGCTCATGCGGCAGGTGCAGCAGCTGGAAGGTGAATACAGGGCGAAGACAGAGAGTCTGCAACGCCAGCTGACAGAAATGTCCTCGACTGCAAAGGGGGATGAAGGAGTGCGTGAGAGGTTGGAGGAGACCATGAAAGCTCTGAGTGAAGACCATAAACAGACCTGCCAGCAGCTACAGGCAGAGCAGGGCAAAGTGGCAGAACTGGAGGCACAGATGACACGCCTGACCACAGAGCAACAAGAGAGGCTGGCACTGCTTCAGGCTGAGCTCTCTGATGCCCTTGCACAGATCAAGGAGAAGGAGAGCATTGAGCTAAAACTGAGGGAGGATCTCTCCTCTCTGCAGGAGAGAACAGCGGTGTCCCACCAGGAAACTGCCAAGCGTATAGCTCAGTTGGAGATGGATGCAAAGAAGGCAACTGAGGCACTAAAGGTGGTCACAAAGGAGTTGTCTGATGAGAGGCTGAAGACGATGGAGCTTGAAGCTTCAGTGCAGCATCTTGGCAAACAGAAGCATGAGGAGCTAACCACTGTGGAGTCTGACCTCTCCAAGGCAGCAGCTCTCCTGAAAGAGAGAGAACTAGAAGTGGAGAAACTGTTTGCTCAGGTTAAGCAGCTGAGCACCAGGCTAGAAGAAACTGCTCAGAAGCAGAAACAGGAGCTTGCTGTTCGAGATGCTGAGCTCCAGAACCTGACAAAGGAAGTAGAGCAAGCCAAGGCGGCTCTTGCAGCAGAGAAGGCCAACAAGGCAGAGCTTGAAGTCCAGCTGCAGAACTCAATCAATGAACAGAGGGCTGAGCGTTCTGCTCACCAACAGGAGCTGGCCAGGTCCCTGGAGGTGATCGAGGAGAGGGAAGGGGAGCTGGATGAGCTCCGTCTGAAAAATGTCTCCCGCAACGAGGAACTGAGGGATCTGCAAAAGACTGTTGTCAAGCTGAAGGGGGAGCTTGCCTCTGTGGAGGCACTGAAGGAGCGGGCAGCCAAGATGGAAAATGAGCTCCAGGGCTTCCTGGAGGTCACCAGGACCCGAGAAGCCGAAATAGACAGCATCAAGTCCATCGTGTACTCTAAGGAGATGTCTCTCAAAAACTTGGAGGAGAAGATGCGCCACAGAGAGCAGGAGCCCAGTTCGAGCCAAAACCTCTACCAGGAGAAGCTGAAGGAGAGTGAGATGCTCCACTCTGAAATGGAGAAGCTGGAGAAGAAGTGCAGGGAGCAGCGAGACACCATTGCCAGCCTGGAGAAAGCAGCAGCACAGATGAAAACAGCCACTTCAGAGCATCAGGAAGCAGAGCTGGAGGCCCTGAGGAAAGAAGTGACGCAACAGAGACAGAAGGTTTTGGAGTTGGAGAAACACCTGGGAGCATCTAGAACAGCACAGGCTGGGCAAGACAGCACCATAGAGACGCTGAAGAAAGAGCTGCTGGAGAAGAGGAGGGAGCTGGCCCAGAGCAAAGACTCCATTGCTGCAGCAGAGAAGGAGCTGGCATCTCTACGCTCTTCAGCTCAGGAGAAAGGCAAGTCAGAGGAAAGCTGGAAAGAACAAGTGTCGCGGTGCATTCAAGAAGTGGAGCGGAAAAACAGCCTCATAGGCAGCCTGGAGCAGGAAGTGTCCATCCTCCACCTGCAGGTCATGGAAAAAGAGGGTGAGAGCAAGGAGCTGAAGCGCCTGATCATGGCAGAGTCTGAGAAGAGCAAGAAGCTGGAGGAGAGGCTGCGGATGCTGCAGTCTGAGACGGCCACAGCTGCTTCCCGAGCTGCAGAGAGATGCGCTGTCATGAAGGCTGAAGTGCAGACCTACCAGGAGGAGACAGAGAAGCAGAGGCTGGCCATAGAGGCCCTGAAGAGGGATCTGGGCTCCCAGAGCGAATGCCAGGCGGAGCTCCGCCAAGAATTGAAGGCATGGCAGGAGAAGTGCTTCCAGAAAGAACAGCTCCTGTCCTCAGTACAGCAGGAGCTTGCACGCACCCAAGCCTTGGTAGGGGAGCTGATGCCAATGAAATGTCTTTACCAGCAGCAGCAGGCCGAGCAGTCCTCCCTGGAAAGCAAACACCGCCAGGAGCTGGAGCAGAGGCAGAAAGCAGCTGGTGCTCTGCAGGCAGAGCTCGCCAGAGCCAAAAAGGAACTTGCAGAGCTTACGACCCTCCGGGAGAGATTCTCTGAACGAGACCATGCGGTACAGAGGCTTCAGGCAGAAAATGCCAGCTATGCAGAGCGGCTCGCAGCACTTCAGAGGGCCAACACCCAGCTGCTGGAGGAGAACCAGGGGCTCAGCGAGAGGGCCAGCCAGGGGCGACAACGGCTTGATGCAGAGCTCAGCCAGATGAAGGAGAAGCACAACCAGGAGATTGAGGCCCTCAAGGGGGAGTCTGTGCAACGGGTGGCTGAGAGCCAGCGAGAGGCAGAGAACGCTGCAAAGAAGCTGGAAGCGATGACCAACAAGTACGAGAATGCCAAAGTCAGGATCCTGGAGGAGAGGCAAAAGTTCCAGGAGGAGAGACAGAAGCTGACGACACAGGTAGGGCACCCGCTGTGTTTTCTTGTCTTGGGCTTGCCAGGGCCAAAAGGAGGAGGATAGTGGTGGAGAAGGGAAGGGAGAGTCCTGACTTGTTGGCTTGGACTCCAGTGGTTTGGCCATGAAGCTGCAAGTTCTGGGGTCTGTTCTCAAAGGCAAACAGTACCCTACACCTGGTCAGGTGCTGGTTAAGGGTGTTCAGAGCTGTCAGGTGGGAGTGGAGAAGCGAAATGAGCTTCTCCAGACCTGTGGTGAATAGCGTCCTAAAGCCTTGCCAACCTGAGTGAACAACCTGCTGGGGAAATCCTTTTGAGAGGCAGTTGAGCTGGCCAGCTAATTCCACTCCATGGTCAACTGGGCTGGTGGTAGCCAGCCTAGGAGATGGCATCTCAGCTCGTGAGAGTTAATCTGTCCCTGCTGCTCCTCAGCTTGGCTGTGCAATAGCTAAAAGCACTTAAGTTCCCGCTGAGCCAGTTGCACATGGATATGATTTCAGAGCAATGAGGACATTGTTACAGCATGGCAGTCACTGTCCGGTCCCCTCAGTTTGCTCCATAGGCTTTAGGGCCAGAAGGGCTGTTGGAGGTTCTAGGCTGAGCCACACAGTGCAAGCTTCGTTGGGATGTGGAGAGAGAACAGGCTACCACCTCTGCTGAGTGCTAGGGCCCAAATATACTTTTGCCATAGTGTCCAGACACCAGGACAATGGATGCAGTGTGGCTCCCACACCAGCTCCTTGTTGTAGAGAGGGTCTTTGTCATAGGCAGCTTGTTTCTAGTGTGCGTGGTGTATTCACATGTGCCTTCCTTGCTCACCCCGCTTTACAGGTGGAGCAGCTAGAGCTATTTCAGAAACAACAAGCTAAGCAGGTAACGCATGCGAAGTGCTGGCTGCTTAAACGGTGACCGTGCATGACCTCTAGCTGCTGCAGCTTCCCACCACAGCTGCTGTCTCCTGTTAACTGTTTGCAGTGGGGACTGGGCATTCCCAGAGAACAAGCCATGAATGCTGGTTGCTCCTCTGGGCTCCCTTCCCCTGATCTGCCTGTTCACCCTGGGGGGCAGGACCCAGGCCATGAAGTCTCTCACCCAAACCTGCCGACTCCCATGTAACCACCTAAAATGCTGCGTGAAACGGCACTGCACACAGGTCAGCGTGTCTTTCGTCTCTCCTCCCCCAACCCTTGCTTCTGTTCCAGTAACAGCCACGGGGTGCACTGCAATCTTAACAGAGCAGGGAGGCATCTGAGCGGGTGGTTTCCACCCTCTGCGCACTCTCTACAGGACAGATAGTGCAGGGGTACTGGTAATCTGTCCTATTGTGGCTGCTTCCCTTTGAGGGCCAAGCACCAGCTCTGTGGTGCTCCCGCCCCTTTCTGCTGTCCCACACGGTAGGACTGAGTTTGCATCTTCAGCTGAGAGGCTGATACAGCACTTAGTGAATCCAAAATGTGCTGTCAGTTACTGTCTCTACAGCAGCGCCTTAGCACATGGGACTTTAGCGCAGATCTGCTCTGTAAAGTGGCTAACCCTGTCCTGCTCTGTAGATCTGCCCCACGTACTGCTGTGAGCCAGGGAGTTAGAGTGCACCTCCATGTGTGTGCCTCAGAGTTCTTAGCCCATGGAGAGCAGAGATAACGTAGGGCGAAGCGTTTAGCACTGGCTGCAGCACTGTCACGTAGGCAAGAAACTTTAATAACACAGCATGTGTGTCTTGGAGTCATTGGGGAGCAGACATAGAGCCCCCCCTTGGTGCCATGTTGGTCACTTTTTGGGGTGGCATTGTACCCCGGCCCTGCATACCTTACTCGGGTGCTTCCTCGTTGCTTGCCAAGGGACTGCATGGCCACTAGGCATGTTTCATGGAGGAGGGGCTCCGGCTGCTGGAAGGCAGAGCCAATCTGGATCCTCTCACCTTCTCTGGCCCACTCTGTTCCCCTTGCTGCCAAGCCATGCACTCTCCCCTGCTGAGAAGCCACAAGGTGGGAGAACCAACCTGACACATCCCAAGGAGCTGTTTCTTGCAGAGCACAGTGGGCAATCCTGCTCATCCCAGAGATTAAAAAGACCCACCATCCAAGCTGATCTGCAGGTGGTAGCAGCCCCTGATGCTGGGCTCCATCTCCTGGGGTCCCACGTTACCTGGAATCTACACCAAGTCTTAGCCTGCTAAGCCAAGAAGGGGCTGGGGATCTCTCACCATGGAGCTATGCGAACCTAATGCAGCTTTCCTCCTGTCCCAGAACCTTGGAGGACATCCCCCAGGGCTTGGACCTGTGAGGGTGATAATCCAGAGGACACCAGAAAAGCCCATTGATTTTGGTTTAAGGCAAATACAAGGAAAAGTCCAAGGCCAGAGGGGACCACTGACATCTCCACTCTAACCTCCTGACTAACACAGACCAGAGCCTGCCCCCCAGTAACTCCCAGAGCATGCCTCTCAGGAAAGCATTGCGGTGATGGAGAATCCACTGTGAGCCCTTGTAAATTGTTCGAATGGGTAAAATTGTCCTCGTGATGTTGGCTGGAAGGCAAACAGTTGGCAATGGAGACAAGTGCTGGAGCTTAGAGCCGCAGGGAAGATTTGGGGGCAGGGAGGGTGTGTTGCCTGTTTTCCCTTGCATCTAATGTTTTGCTTCCTTGCACTGGTTTCTCACACCCCTGATCGTCTTGGTGTAAGGGACCTTGTTTCCTTCTAGCACATAGCTGCTCTCCCACCTGCACCAAGCAAACCTCTCTTCCATGGAAGAGTAATTTACACCGGTTGGGAGCTGTCTGCTTGCAGAAGAAGCCACTAAGCAATCCCAGGCTTGTGGAAAGCAGTTTCGGCTTTGCTTTGGCTGTGCTGTGAAGTGTCTGAGGGAGGTTTTGAGGTTGGCCGTACTGGGAAAAGGAGGGAAATGGACGGCTGTAAAGGAATTGGGAGGTGGGATCTGAGACTAATAGGGAAGAGTGGGTGGGATTTGTTGAAGGCATGTGTCTGCCCAATGGTCAGTGGGACAGCTGGGCCCAATGGTCAGTGCACAATGTGTCTTGGAATGTGGAGCAAGGCCTTTCAGCTGGCCCGTAGGTGCTGAAGAATAGAGGTGAAAGCTGTAGCAAGACCCTCTTTTGAGATCTAGGAGGATGTAATGAGAGGGTTTCTGTTGTTGTTGTGAGGTCTGTTGGAATCTGCTTTCCCTATGCATTAAGACCAGCTATCTGAGAGCCTACAGTTCATGGAGTTGCAGGAAAAGCACTGGCAAAGAGGGGTGGGGCTGCTTTGAGAGGAAAGGCGCCATGCAGCTGGTGTAACTGCTCTCTCATTCCCTCCTAGGTGGAGGACCTGAATAAAAAGCTGGCCCAGAATGAAAGAGCCATGCGATCCCAGCAGGAGAAAGTGAAGGTAATGCGATGTGGGTGGGTTGGGGAGAGGGGAGGACTGCATAGCCAGAGCAGTGTTTAATCTTGGGGACCAAACTGCCTGACTCAAGACCACGTTGGTGGCTTGCTGGGGCCCAAAGGGGCAGTTGTGTATAATGGGGTGGCCACCAACCACTTGAGTACAAGACCTGCAGCGTGCCATCAAGCTGACCCAGAGGCCCTCTGCTGAATGTGGATTATGTGGGACCTGTGTTCTCTGGGCTGGCTCCATAACAGGTAAGGGTGGGGAGCTGCATGGGACTGCTCTGAGTCTCCTTTTGGCCATATCTGCCCTAGAAAAATTCACTGCCATGGCAGGAAAGGGAAGGAGCTTGAGTGCCATTGGTGGTGCCTGCTGTTGACCTTCTCTGCAGGTTTACGAAGACTGATGTAGAAATTTGGGTGAAGTGGCTGGTGCCTGGGGTCCTCCCCAGGAAGCAGCAGCCACTTGCTCTCTTCAGAGGCATAACTAAAGAGTGTCCCCTTGGTGCAGGCGCAGCCAATGCGGACTTGGGAGCAATTGGGCTCCATTAAACTCCCGCTCTTCCCACCTCCTTCTGACTCCGCAGGTGCAGGAAGGGGAGATCCAGGCAGAGGTTAATCGCCAGCAGGTGAAGATATCTGAGCTAGAGGAGCAGCTGGCATTGAAAGAGCAGGCTGCAGACCACTATAAAACTCAGGTGAGGACCACTGGTGCCCTCCATCGGGGCCTATTGCCATTTCCCACGGACACTGGAGTGTGGGGATTGCCTGTGTGTCTTCTCCCTGCAGATGGAGAAGGCAAAAACTTTCTATGACGCGAAGAAGCAACAGAACCAGGAGCTGGCAGAGAAGCTGAAAGGGATGGAGCAGCTGCAGAAGGAGAACGCTGAGCTCAAGTCCGAGTCAGAGCGGCTCGCTAGGGAGCTGCAGCAATCTATCCTGCAGGCCAAGGAGGCAGAGCTCAGCTGCCGGAACCTAACCAGCCAGGTCCGCAGCTTGGAGGCCCAGGTACGGAGCTCCTGTGCCCTGCTGGGAGACGAGGAGGGCGGCTGTCAGACAGCTGGCTCCCTTCAGTTCACCCTTACAAGTCCCAAGGTAGGAAGGCTGGGTGCGGATCTGGAGTCTGTTTCACCTGAGTGGGGAGCAGGGCCTGGTGCTTCACACTCGCCCATAGAATGAGCAGGGCACAAAGGCACTGGCTACCCAAGGGCGTTGTCTCTGAGAGCGAGGTTCTGCCACGGATGGAGTGGTTCGTTGGGATACTGAGCCTCTGTCTTCACCTGCTTTCTCAAGCAAAAGCTGCCTGTGGGCTTTACGAATGGCTTCACTTGGGTGCGAAATACTCTGCTGCAGTGCTCTTCCAGGGGCGTCTTCATCCAGGAGTGGTCAGCCAGCCCAGTTAATGTTGGAGATGATTGCAAGCAGGACTGGGCTGTAGAGGGCCATTGAGGGTGGAGCCTGCTGCTGCACAAGGCAGAGTATGATGTTCACGCAAAAACCTAAGCACACAGCTGGAGAATGTGATGCAGTAACCCTCCAGTTTGCTTAGCCTGTCTGCTAGAGATCTTGGAGCACTTCAGACTAGCGAATTACATCTCATGACTCAGGGTGGGGGGCACTTGTGAAAGGAGGAACTGAGCCACACGGGAAAAGCAACTTTCCTGAGGTAACCCAGTGGCTTCGCTGAGCTGTGGAACCGAGCCTATTGCCTTTAACAAGACCCTCCTTCCCCTTAGGATGAGGTGGTGCTTCTCAGGATTGTCTGCAACCTCTCCTGAGACCTTTCCAGGAGTGGAGAGGTACCAGCTGGCGGTAGGCAGCTTCTGAGCTGCATTACTTCCTCCTGGCTGGTTGGCGGCAGCAGCAAGGGGCTCCGCTCAAGCCCAAAGTGATAAACCCACCCACTCCCCTGTTTCCTGTTAATCCCCATCACCTGGAGGTTTACATTCTTGAAATGGGTTGCTGCTGCACGCACGTGGCACACCCACACCTGCTGTCTTGGCCAGCCCTAGTGCCTCAGTTCACCTACCTGCTCTCTTCCCCCCAGATGGAGTTCGCAGATCGCCAGTTACGGGAGCTGGGCAAGTCGCAGGTGGCTACTGATGCACTGAAGAGCCGGGAGACCTTCCGACAGAACCCAGCTGACGTCAGCACGGACAGCCTGGATCTAAGCAGTGACGAGACACTGCCGCTTAACTCCACCAGGTATCCCTCCTCCCCTTCCAGGGCAGTCGAGAGCAGCTGGCCCTGGCTCTGAAGTCCACCGGGCCTCCAGCAGGGGAGGGAGTCAGAAGCCCCGTCCTTCAGCTGGGATGCTTCCTGGCCAGCTCTGGAAGTTTAATCCTCCGGCCAGCATTTCCCTGCCACCCCAATAAATGCGGGTCTGGGGTCTGTGCATAGCTTGTGCTCTGAGCCACCAGGAACAGACACAGCAGCGTGTCTCACGCAGCATTTGCCTTCCGCTGTCTGAGCAGGAAGCCTGGCCGATCCCAGTCAGAAAGTGTGGAACCGCGCACATCCCAGCGGCTGCCTCGAAAAGTCGAGTCTCTGGAGAGCCTCTATTTCACCCCCCTTCCCAGCCGCACACGGTCCAAACTGGAGAGCAGCATCAGCTCCCTGGGCGACTTGTCCATGGACTCGGGCTGCAAGACCCGTTCGGCTCGCCGGCGCACCACACAGATCATCAACATCACCATGACTAAAGTAACCTGGGCCCTTGGTGTGGGGAGGGGGGCAGGGTCCTCAGAGCTCTGTGGAGTGAGGCAGCTGGTGACAGATGCATCTGAAGATACTTCTGCTCCATCATGCCCTCTGCGCTTCTGGCTAGTGACTCCAGGGGATTTCCAGTGCCCAGCAGAGGGGAGGTGGGGACACCTGCCAAAGCAGGAGGCCCCATCTGTGTTAGGTGGGAGCTCATCAGACCTCAAGGCTTTAGGGGCTTATCTGGGGATTGGGCTGTCATCTCATCAGGCTTAGGTAACTCCAGCCCTGAGCTCCTCCTGGCTTTGTTGCAGAGGGAACTCCTCCTAGGCAGCAGCGGAGGAGCTGTCAGTGTTGCCTCCCTGTGCTGGGAGCCTTCCCTTGCACTGAGTGGAATCATGGGCTGGCTTGTCTGTTCGTCTCCGCTGCACCACTCGGGTATCTCCATGTGCCTAGTACAGACTGAGAGGCGAGGGAGGGGGCTGAGCCCATGGCAGGCCCATGCCAGAGGGGCTGAAGTCAGTTGCCCACCCACATTTCTGTGCCTCTGCGTATGGGGTGGCTTGAGGAGGCTGATCTGTCTTGTATTCTAATACCTCAGAAACACGCCGAGACAGAGGACCCAGACAGTGCCAGCACATCTTTCTGTAGCGTGCAGTCAGCACAGACCCACCAGAACGACCCTGCCCAGAACCCTGCCAGGAGCAGACTGCGCTCAGCCACCTCCACCCGCTCACTCACCAGCTCCCGTTCGCAGGATTCCCTTGCTGGGCTGGGGGCTGCCTCCCCCGAGGAGACGCCGGGCAACTCTGCCCTGCTGAGTCTACCTGGCTACCGGCCTGCCACGCGGAGCTCCTTGAGGCGCTCTCAGGCAGGAAGCAGTACCAGCCTCAGTGAGTTCCTGGCCAGGGGAGGGGGTGTGGGGTTAACACAACGGAGATGTCGCCTGGCTCACTCCTGCTAGGGAGCACATTTATGCATGTCAGCCTCTGGCTGGGGGAGTCTAGTCTGGGGGATACAGCAGGGGGACAGTGCTGCTGCAGGGCAGAATTGGGGTGCGCCAGCAGAGCTGGCTGTGGAAGGCTGTCCTTGTAGTTGGTGTGTGGTCATGCTCTTCCTGTTGCGATGTTAATGTATCGCAGCGCGGTTCAGCTGGTGTCTCCCAGGGGTACTCTGGTGGGATCTTAATGCTCAAAAGCACTAATGCTCCCATCTCTTCCCCTGCCTTGATATTTAGGCCGCAGCAGCTTTTATCTGGGCACTTGTCAGGATGAGCCAGAGCAGCAGGACGACTGGAACCGCATTGCTGAGCTACAGCAGCGCAACAGGGTGTGTCCTCCACACCTGAAGACCTGCTACCCCTTGGAGTCTAGGGTAAGAACTGGAGGGGAAATGGCAGAACTTCTCCCATAAAAACAAACAAACTACTGACTTAGACTCTGTAAGACCTTTCCATGCCAGGGCAGACTTGCTAGGCACATCCCGCTGCACTTTCTGTGCTGTGTATCTCAGCAGATTGAAATGCCTGCAGTCAGGGTGGGCTCTGAAGCAGTGGCTGGGCTGGGAAGGGTGGAGGCCCATGAGAAGTTGCAGAAGAGACCCCCCCACCCCCTTCGTGCCCTCCCAACACCCCACGGGTCAGGCTCTGTGCTTAGTGCTTCCTTTCTTCATCTTAGCCACTGGGAGGAGTCCTCCTTTTGTCCAGCTGGTTCCCCTGCCTGGCACTTATAGCCCACAACCACGTTCTTTCAGACCACGTCAGCGTAGTTCTCTGTGCCTCTCTGTGCTCAGATACCATGATGACAGGCTCCTAGACGTGACGGGACTTGCCTTAGATACCTGGGTCAGTTTTGCAGGAGATTTCTGAGCTCTGAAAATCTGGCTTTCCGCCCTGTACTTGGCATACTAGCCCATAGTTCATCTCTCAGCCTTTCTCCCAGGTGCTGGATTTATCTGCAGGCCGAGCACCTGCTAAGCAGAGCTGAGTCAGGTAGCTGAAGCTAGGGTGGAGGTGAAAGATAACCTAGACATGGCCCAATACCTGAATGAATTCTTGGCCCTGGTTTTTAATGAGGAGCTTAACTTAGTGGGAAGGTGGCTAATGGAGATGAGGATATGGAAGCAGAAATTACATCTGAGGTGGAAGTCAGACTCCAGCAATTTAATGAAACCAAATTGAGGGGCCAGTTAATCTCCAGCTAAGAATATTAAAGGAACTGGCATATGAAATTGCAAACCCCATACTGAGAATTTTTAAAGAATCTCTAAATTGGGGGTGGTATCCTCTAACCAGGGAATTACTAATACAGAATCTGTTTTTAACAACGGGTGGGATGGGGGGAAGGGTCCAGGAAACTACCAGCCCATTTGTTTGACCTCAGTTGGGTGCAGGGCCTTGGAAAGAAAGGAGTTAGGGACAGAGGTAAACAGTAATTGGGATAAAATGCATGGTTTTACAAAAGGTAGATCATGCCAGACCAACCTGTCTTTCTTTGAGAAGATAACTGATGTTTTAGACAAAGAAAATGCAGTAGATCCAATCTACCTGGATTTCAATAGGGCATTTGATACAGTTCCCACTTGGGAAATTATTTGTTAAATTGGAGAAGATGGGGATTCATATGAGAATTGAAAGGCAGATAAGGAACTGTGTTAAAGGGGAGCTGAAAGTCTGGAGGAAGGTTATTGGCAGAGTTTTGTAGGGCTTGGTCTCGGGACCAATCTAACTTAAGCCTTTCTTCATGACCTTGGGACAAAGAGCAGGAGTGTGCTATTCCAATTTGCAGAGGACACAAAGGTGGGGTGTATTACAGCTATGGAGGAGGACCGTATATTGTACAAGACATGGATGCCCTTGAAAACCTGAATGATAGAAATGGGATGAAGTTTAATCGTGCTAAGTGCAAGGTCATACACTTAAGGACTAATGAGAATTTTATTTATTTATTTATTTTACTATGGACTGGCAATGTATCAGTTGGAAGTGACAGAGGAAAAAACCCTGGTGTGTTTGGTTGATCACAGGGTGATTGTGAGCCACCAGAGTGGTGTGGCTATGTAAAAGGCCTAGGATGAATCCAGCAAGATATTTCCAATGGAGAGAGGGAAGTGCTGTTGCTGTTTATATCAGGCGCTGGTGAGACCTCATCTGGAGTACTGTGTTCGGTTCTCGTCTCCCAAGTGTAAGAAAGAGGAATTCGAACTGGAACAAGTGCAGAGAAGGGCAACTCGGATGATCTGAGGAATGAAAACCTGCCTTATGAGAGGAGATTCAGGGATCTTGGCTGAGGAGGGAAGTAACTGCCCTCTGTAGTACACCAGAGGGTTAAATACAGGCTGGGAGAGGAGCTATGTAGGTTGAACACCACTGTGGGTATGGGAACAAATGGCTGTAAATTGGCCATCAACAATTTTAAGCTTTGAAATTAGCTGAAGGTTTCTAACCATCAGGGGAGTGAAGTTCTGGAACAGCCTTCTGAGAGGAGCAGTGGGGGCAAGAAGCCTAGCTGGCTTCCAAGACTGAGCGGGCTAAGTTCACCGCAGGGATGGCGTGATGAGTGGCACGCAGCCGTTGGATCTGTTGGTAGCAGAATTCTCCAACTGCTGCAAAGAGGCACGACTGAGCTGCTCCGTGAATCTTTTCCTGGGTGCGGATGCGCTTGGGGTCAACTGATCACCCTATTAGGGGTTGGGGAGGAATGTCCCCCAGGTCAGATTGGCTGTGTCCTGGGGGTTTTAGCCTTCCCCTGTAGCATGCGGAACAGGTCACTTGTTGCTCTGAGCTAGGGTAGATGATGGGTTCTTTGTAACAAGAAGCTTTTAAGATAGGGATGTGAACGTTTAAACAGCTGATTACCATTTTAAGTGGAAGGGGGGAAGGGAATGGCTGCTGGGCTGGCCCCCCACCAACGAGAGCAGTGAGGCAGCTCTGGCTGGCGCGGAGCTGGGGGAGGGGGACAGGCTGCGGCTGGGCTGGGCTCCTCATGAGTAGTGAGGTGTGGGGCAAGTGTGAGTGGCTGGGTGGGGTCCAGAGCTCAGTATGGGGGGTGAGCCCGAGCTGGGCTTGGCTCAGGTGCCCACAGGTGGGAACTGCCTGTCTACTGTGGTGGGGCAGAGCTGCAGCTAGGCAGCCCTCACTAGGCAGGGAGGAGCCAAGCCAGGCACCGCTCCCCCCGAATTTAACCATTTAAATGGATTTTTAGTTAATGGAGTTTTTACGTCCCTACTGTTACTCAGGACCAGAGGGTTCTGTAGTGACCCTGACCGTCTGGCTGAGGTTCTGTGGAACTGCCAGATGCTGGAGGTCTGACCAGCCGATCACATTGTTCCTGTCTGGCCTTACTGTCCAACTCCGAGCTGCACAGGAACGTTCTCGCTGTAGGCATCACTTCAACCCCGTCTTCTGTCCGTTCTTGCATTTCCGCAGCCTTCCCAGTCCCTGACTATCATCACGGACGAGGAGATGAAGACGGGCGACCCGAAAGAGACGCTGCGCCGGGCCAGCATGCAGCCCTCGCAGATCGAGACCACAGGCACCCGCCGCAGCACGCTGAGCACCGGCTGGGCAGGGGGCGTGGGGGGAATCACTACACGGCACCAGCGGAAACGCAGCTCAGATGAGTCCCACCAGGGCCCAGACACCCCGGATGTGAGTGCCACGCTGTGTCCTGAGCGAGCCCAGAGACCCAGTACTGGCCCATCTTGGAGCTTCTCACTCATGGGAGCGCTCAGCGCTGGAACAGGGAAGCCTGTGACAGGCTGTCTGTGGGAAGAGCTGGGGGGTTCCTAGGTCAGGGCTGCTGCTGCCCACGTAATGGCTCCTGCAGGGGTCAGAGTGGCTGGTGGTGCCCTCTCCGAGCATGCCCAAGCAAAGGGGGCTCTCCTGCACACGCACATTTCGGCAGTCCCCTCGGAAGTGCATGCTGAGCGAAGGAATCGGCCTATGAGGGAACAGAGGCAGAAGGACCAGTGGCTGCTCTGGGGAGGGAATGCTCCTGGGCAGGGTGCGAGAGACCTCCCTGGGAGCCAGAAATAAAATCACCACCTGGGGGATGCCATCTATTCCCTGGCTTGCTATTTGGCTGCCTTCACTCAGGCAGTGCTGTGGGATCCTCCTCGACCCCCTGCACTTGTCTCCCCCTGGAGGATGGGGCATATACAGCACGTATGCCTGCCCTGACATGACAGGCACTCTTCTGTGCCATTGCTGGGCTGGGGGGTGCTGCTTGGGGAGCAGCCAGCATGTGCCCAGCTCTGATTTCTCTTCCTCTAGTCAAAGAAGCCAACCAGCTGCTTCCCACGGCCCCAGACTCCCCGAGAGCGAAGTGAGGGCCGCAAGCGTGGCAGCAAAAAGGATGAACCCCAAGCCGCCAGCAAGCAGGTGAGTAATTCGTCTGCGCCCCCAGGGCTAATGCAGAGCTGGTGTTGGGGCAAGGGGACGTGGCTGGGGAGCTGGTTATCCAGGAGGCTTGGGGTGAGGAGCTGGAGGCTGACACAGCCAGCCTTGCTGCACTTTCCAGCCAAATGGTCCTTTTCTGAGTCCTTCCTCCAGCTGGTTTCAGAGCTGCCTCAGCCCTCCATGCCTCAGCTTTCTCTCCCTGCAGCCCGAGAGGCGCCAGTCGATGGCATTCAGCATCCTGAACACTCCCAGGAAGCTGGGGAGCAGCCTCCTGCGCCGGGGCACCAACCGGAAAACCACTCCCAAAGCCTCGCCACGGGGCACCACTCGGCGGTCCCCCAGGATAGCCACAGCCAAATCGCCCAAGGGGAAGGGCAAGGTACGGAGCAGGGCAGAGGGAGCAGTTAGATCTAGTTTGATCTGTGTGTCCTTAGCCGGAGCACTTCACCCACCGTATCAGAGCTGAGCTGGGAGTGCCCTGAACCCTTGAATGCTGCCTGTGGTACAGCTTGTGGCACAGCTACTGAGAAGTACTAGAGTGCCTCCTGTTTGGGCATCAGGCTGCTCTGGCTACAATCTAGCGTCACTGCAGGGATCCCAGAGCTGAGCTCTGCAGCCCGTCAGGCTGAACTGTCCATCTCTGGGTGGTGATGGTTCCTAAACACTGACTGGGGAGTGATACGGTCTCAGCTTTTTCCCTGCCTAGATTCCCAGGGTGCAGGGCAGGGCTAGCAAACTGCTGGGGAATGTCTGTCTGCACAGCCCCATTTGGCAGCCCCCAGTGTCATGTGACTTTCGCAGCTGGCCTGGACCGGTCTCTTGACAAGGCACAAAGTCACCCATTTCCTCGCACACTGGGCCTGTGAGACTCCCAGGCCATCTGGGCCACTCACAGGCTAGAGGTGCCGTGAGGGGCCAGGTTGCTGATCGGGTGTGCCGTGGGCAGCACCGTCTCTTTAGGAGACCTGGTGATCCGATCCACTCCCTCCCTCCAGCACGAGGGTGGCTGATGGGTGGGCAGGGAACGTGTGGAGCTTGCTCTTGGTGCACGTCCTGTACAAAAAGCCGGTCAGCCCCTTCCTTGCCAGGCTCGCATGGGATGTGGTGACGCTGGCTTAGGCACCCACAGGTGCCTGGTCTGGTTGGTAACTTCCCCTCTGCTACTGATTGCCTGGAGGGAAGTCTCTCCTTCCCAGCCTGCCCTGCAGCAAAACCAGACCGCTCCTGGGGGTGCGGGCCAGGGGGCCGGCTGTGCACGGATCCCCCTGCCTGGGGCTCCTGAGCCCTCCTGGTCTTACCTCTACCCTGGATCCTCCTGGCAGAGACTTTGGCTGGTGGTCAGGCCCGTGTCTCAGGCTGCCTCACCTGCTGTCCTGCCCAGCTCAAAGCACCCCTTTAACGTGCACCTGCTGTCTGGCCTTCGCTCTCCCTCCTGCAGGCCGGCAGGGGGCACACCCATGGCCTGCGCTAGCTCCAGCTACCTGGCCGGTGTTGGCGTGGGCCCCCCAAGGCCAAGGCTGACTGGATTGTGTGTTCCCTGTAGGCCAGTCACAAATCACCCAAGAACAGGAAATTCTAAGTCTCTCCTGGCTGAGACCCCTCTGCACTGGGTCTGCTGGGGCTGAATCTATCCCGAAGGCTCCACCGTGCTACAAGCTATTCCATCAGCAACCCTGGATCAAGCTTTTGCCTCTTCTCTCCATCCCTGCTCTGAACCACCGCTGTGTTCCCTCGAGACCCATTCCCCGGGGCGGAGCTGAGTGGTGCGGGGAGCACTCCAGTGACTGAGTCTACTCGCTGGCGATGGAGGAGCTCTCCAGAGGAGCCCCAGCTGGGGCAGGAAATCAGGGCACTTCCCTGCATGTGGCGAGCTGGCCAGGGAGGCGGTAAGGCTGGAGAGAGGCATGAGCTCCCATTGGTGCCCCCCTGCAGCCGGGCAGGTTGCCACCCTGCCAAGCACAGCCTGTGGGGAACGACGACTCCTCTTCCGATACGAGGTGTGTGCTGTCCCCTGCCGTGGGCCTGCTGGGGGGAGTTGTGCATCCCTGTCCCATCTCCCTGGGAGGGGCGCCGGTTCCCCCACTGCACCCAGCCACCCCCATGGCGAGGCTCCCCTAGCTCCTCTTCCCTCCTGCTCAGCCAGTCCCCGCAGAGCACGGGGGGCCTCACGCAGCCCACGGCAAGTCCCGTCTACTGCTCGGAGCAGGGCACTGCTCTGCCCAGGGGCACACGGTGTGTATAGGGTGTGGGGGGCACCGTTTCCTCTTAACTGCTTAGTGGGGGGACGGGGGTTTTAATGGGGTCTCTTGCCTAGAACTTTAGTTTGGTTAGTCCCCCGCAGGGGCTGCCTTCTGTAACACTAGCATCGGCTGGGGGTGGGAAGGGGGAGGGCGGGGGGGTGTACAGTCGCACGGCCCCGGGGGCTCGTTTCCTATGAGCTTGACCCTAGGACCGTGGGTAGCAGGAAATTCCTGCAGTATCATGATGATCCTCTTCAGTGGTGACCGATCAGGTTTGCTAGGCTGCCAGCTTTACGTAGGCCCTGCATTGTACATAGGGAGGGGCAGGGGGGCGCTTCCTCCACAGAAGAGGCTGTGTCTCCATGATGGGAATCTGCCATGGCGGTGGGTCACTGCCCGTTTCATCCATGGGGCATGGCCCCGATGTGCTGGCTGGGAGGCTGCACCTGCTGCCCAGCCTGGCTGTTGCACCCCTTTTACATCAGCAGAGGACTCTCTCAAATCCCCTGGGCTCTCCCAGTCCTGTGAGCAGCACCATCTCCACCTCTGGGGGGAGGCCTGCGCAGGGAGGAGTCCCCAGCTCGCTCTCAGCTAATGCCCATCCTTCTGCCAGTGTCTTGATGGCCATGCCGTGGGTCATTTTAAAACGTTTCTACCTGTAAAATAAACTATATTTTTCTCCCGCCGGCTCTTCCCGAGGCCTGGTTTTTGTCTCAAGCGAGTTCCTGCCCTGGTGCTGTCTCGGAGAGCCGGCAGGAGTCGCACGGACCTGTGTAGAGCAGATGGCTGCTGGAGCCTGCCCAGAGGAGGGCGGCAGTCTGTGGGTACACCCGACTGCCCACAAGTGCCATTCACTGCCTGCCTAACGCTCCTATGGGGGAGGCTAGTCCAGGCACCCTGGGGAGGGAAGGCCTGCGGGCCAGGGTAGATGAGGATGTGACTGAGATCCCTTGGGAGGATGCCAGAGTGGGGAGCTGGGCTCTGCTCCGAGCCCCTGCCCTGGGGTGACGGCTGATCCTTTCAGCCCCCCTCTTCAGGGCAGGTGCTGCTGTGTGCCAGGGATTTGAGCCCCATGCCTGGGAGGGGGTTGTGTCCAGCTTGGATCTAGGGGTACTGGCTTCCCCCCCGGAGATGTGGTAAGCCTGTCTGCTGGCCTATGGGTTGGGGACACGCCATCCTCCATGCAGCCAGTTTCTTCTGCATGTTGGCAACCTCTGTACCCTCTCCAGCCCTTCCCAGCCCATGTCTGCTCATGGCCTCTGTCTGTCCCTCCCCAGCAGGACCCACCTCACAGCACCCTCCAGCTCTCTGACTGCGGGCCGGTTACTGTCACTGCTTCTGATTCTCAGGCCACCTTCCATCCTAGCTGAGCTGTGGCGCTTTCTCAGCCTCTACTCCCCCTGCCCACAGGCTTCCCCTGGGTTCCCTCAACGGGCAGCAGCTGCCAGCGTGCTGTCCTATTCCTCCCACGCAAGTGTCGCTTCCTGGGAGCTGTTTCCAACCTCAGCTAACCTGCACCTCAATTGCCGTTTCCCCGTGACAGGTTTGCACCCTGGGTTATGATCTATAGGATTTTCCTGTTCACTTGTATGCCATGATTGTATGGTTTGGTGCCAGTTACACCACACAGTGTTTTTTTCTTATTCTACGTGATCAGTATGATGTCATGTTTCCTACAACTTCATGCCTGTGCCCAGACATGTGGCACGTTTAGCATGGCTTCGGGGGGAGGTGGCACAGAACAGCAGCAAGCAAGCCCCTGGAGGAGACAGATATGCTAACTGAACAGGGGTCACCTCTGCCCGGGAAGGGAGGGACGGAGAGGGTTTGGAACAAAGAATAACACTTGGATAGGTTTAAGGTTTTACTGGCTTTGGACTCTACATCTTGACATCACTTCAAGCAAGATCTGGGCCGTGCCTGGTCTCAGGCAGAGACTGGCTGTGCAGACATCTGACAGCCAAACCCCTTGAGCATGAGCTTGGACTGTGAGGTCAGTTTAAGTAGAGACATTAGGGTAGCATGCGTGTTTACCTTTTATTTCATTGTGGTCTCTCCTGACTCACTTCTATTGTGATTTTGCCATGATTGGCCATATTCTAACTTAAAATTATAATTCAATCAATAAACTAGTAGTTCTATCTAAAGCTGTGTGATCTTTAGAGCAGTGGTTTTCAAACTTAGGGTTGGGACCCGGTACTGAGTCACAGAGGTTCAGGCACTGGATTGCAGCACCCCTTGCTGCCACTGCCAGAAGACTGCAATGCGAGGCTCAAAGATGTAATTGCTGGGTACGGGCGTAAATGATACTTTTCAACTGGGTCATGAGAAAAAAAGTTAGAAAACCACTGCTTTAGAGGGTGGAAGTGAAGAAGGCTGGGCACAATCCATTTTTTTGTTAAATGGATGGACTTGAGTGTGTGTTGGGTGGGAGTGGGTCCCCGTCCCTGTAGATGGTGGCTTCTGGTGTGGTAACTGTGGCTGGAGGGGCTTACTGTGAGACCACCCGTCAAGTAGCCACAGGGCGCACACACCCCCTGCTTGGGATGGTTTGCATGCCAGAGGCCAGAGTGGGGCGAATTGTGGTTCAGGAGTGGGAACTGGGAGGTCACAGCAGCACACT
The DNA here is from genome assembly GCA_007922195.1 of Podocnemis expansa. Lineage (NCBI taxonomy): Eukaryota > Metazoa > Chordata > Testudines > Podocnemididae > Podocnemis > Podocnemis expansa. The sequence goes on along the minus strand of ML682063.1, from coordinate 240,267 downwards.
GGACTGGATCTGGGGAGTGGCCTGTCGCAAGGTTGCTCCCCTAGTCTGATCTGGGGTGCTGCTGTGACCTGCAATCTCCACTCCTGAACCCTGAATCGGCCCACTTTGCCAAGTGGCCATTCGCTCTGGCCTCTGGCGTGCAGTCAGGCTCAGGCAGCGAGTGAGTGCCCTCTGGCTACTCCCAAGAGAGCACACCGGCAGCCACTCCCAACCACCCTCGCTCAAGTCTGTCCATTTAACAAAGAAACAGATTGTGCCCAGCCTCCTTCACTCACACCCTTTAAAGGTCACACAGCTTTAGATAAAACTACTACTAGTCTATTGATCAGGTTATAATTCTAAGCAAGAAGATGGCCAAGGAAGGCAGGGTCATAATATAAATGATAGGGTGACAAGGAAATCAAAGGTAAAATACCCATAACTGTTTATGCTCAAAACGTTCAGCTGTCAGAGGGTTGCACAGCCAGTCTCTGCTTGAACAAGGTAGGGCCCAGATCCTGCTTGAAGTTGTGCTGAGAGAGATTTGCAGGCACAGAGCCCCAAATCCTTCCGCTGTCTCTTTGTTTGCATAGTCCCCCTGCTTCCTGGGCAGATGTGATCTCTGTCCATGAGCCAGGGGCCTGATTTTACATATTATTTGTTAGCGCCCCTGGTACTTGCTCACTTGTGGTTTTGGTGGTTTACATGCTGCTGTCTATCTCTCACCCCTGGGCCTTGGTGCACACGCATGACGCTGCAGGAACCACCGTACCACAGGGGTCAGGTAGAACAGGTTATGAAGATTCATACAGAAACTTTGCATGGCCTAATCTGCACCCAATTGTGGCCCATCAGCGAATGGGAAACTTAAGCAGATCATCCCCTCAAGGTGCACAGATACATATCCTGCCACCTTTCCCCACTTTCTGTGCCAGGCTGCCCCCTCCTTGTCCTGATCACCAATCCTGCTCCCCTCTTCCTGTAGGACCCTGGCTGGAGAGCAGCAGGAAACACCCAGCCCAGCTTGAGCTCTGGTAATTTTTATTTAATTGAAAAAACATGTGATGCCCCTGGGGTTGGGGGGCCAGTCCCTTATTCATCTGCTGCTGCTTCTCTTCTGGCAGAGCAGCCTCGGTGGTGCTGCTCTTGTGGGCATATAATGGGCAGGGAAAGGCTGTTGGCCGGGGGCAGCCTCTGCTCCCCGTTTCACTAGTCACAGGGCGTGGAGAACAGACCCCATCCAGCAGCCAGCGCTGTGTCCTGGGCATGGCTGGGGTGTGGCTTCGCTCTGAGCAGGCACGGGCAGAGCAGCGTGGAACAAGGCTGGGGATGTGGGGCGGTGGGCTGCGTCACTGGCGAGCAGGGGCGCGGAGGCAGTCTGGTGCAATGGTGGGGTGCTGAGGAGAGCCTGCTCTGACCCACGGGCTGCTGGCAGAAGGGTGGGCTGCGTGGCGCTGGGCTGGAGCAGCACTCTGTCCTTGTGCTCACTCTGCACCTTGGTGCCTGTGGGAAGCCAAACTGGAATTAGGGCCAGGCTCGTGCCCCCCGTTCACTACAGCTCTGCTCACAGGGTGCTGCGGTGCCTGGCTGGCGTGCCGCACCCAGCCATTTTCCCCTTAGCTTCTCCCTGCACTGCCCGCCAGCCCTCATCCCAGCTGGGACAGGGGCAGGCTGCTTCCCTGCTCCCTGAGCTTGCTCCTTCCTGCACCCACCCCAGGGCTGCAGCTAGTGCAGGGGTGGAGCCCAGCAGCTGCTCACCACTCACAGCATTAGGGTGGTGATGGGCTCCAGGACAACGGATGCTGGGTTGGGGGCAGCTTCCTTCCGTCCCCCTCTTGGGATGGTGGGTGAGGGGCAGGACTTCGGTGTGTCTGGCCCCATCGCCAGGGATCCTGCATCGTCCCTCCCCATAGCCCGCAAGCGCTCTCACCGATCCGCTGACGAGGGGCTGTGTTTGGTCTGGCTGTCCTCCGTTCTCTCCGGCTGGGATTTCCAACATGGCCCCTGCAATTCCCACGGGAGAGTTGCCTTGACCAACCCAGCTGGGTTCCTCACCACGCACGTGAAGGTGGTGCAGCGGTCCTGCAGGGAGAAGGCCTGGAAGAGCAGGTCCCGGGTCAGGCGCACCCCTCTGCCGTCAGGCTTGGCTCTGGGAAGGAAGAAGGGGTGGTAGGTGAGCTGGTGGCAGCAATTAGTTGGGCAGCCACCAGGGCTGGTGTTGGCCTAGGCCCCCACAGCTTGCCACTTGCCCACCCCAGAAGCAGCTGCAGGTCCCAAGCTCCCATGGCCACGTTGGCTGGGAGGCAAGAGGTCACAGCGACGTGCCAGGGCCACAGCTTGGAGGGAAGGAAGGGAGTCCCCTTGCCTGCTGCTCAGTGCCTGTCCCTGCCAGGTTCCTGGATCCGAAGTGGGTGCTCGTGTGGGCTGACTGAAGGGCCAGGCCTGGCACGGAGGATGCCCCTCCAGCCCCCCAGGGCTGTTTACCCACCTGACGGCTCCCTCGTGCACCGTCTGGCTTGGGTACAGGTCCTCCACGAAGGTGCCGTTTGCCAGCCAGTAGATGAGGTTCATTGCTGGGAAGGGGCTCTGAGCGTGGCAGCTCACTGTCAAATTCCTGCCTGGCAAAGGAAGCAAAGTGATGCCATTAGGGGGCAAGGCAGGGGCACCACCCCCTGGGGACAAGGACAGTGCTGGTCCCAGTAGGATAAGGGTGTTGTCCCAGTGCTGGCGGGAACAGCAGCCCCCTGCAGCGATCCCAGGGCCTTGGCGTCACCAACCTCCAGCACCTGACTGGCACAGGCCTGGTGCTGGAGTGAGCGTGGCATGACGGAGGGCCGGGGCCAGCCGTAGTCTTCCCTCCGGCTCGCTGCCGTGGAAATGGACCTGGACTACGCCGGGGCAGGTATGGGGAGTGGCGTAGCTCAGCGGAGCATCAGTTACCTAGAAGGGGGGATTTCACAGGCTGGAGGGGGGCGAGGAGTGTGGGGCGCAGACCGGAAGCATCTGAAAGGAGAAAAAGTTGGGTGAAAAACAGTGCAAGGCCAAGGATCCCAGGTCGCAACCGGGGCTGAGCTCCCAGCTGCCTGCGGGAGGGCAGGGCGATTGCTGCATCGATGGAGGGACTGAGGCACAGACCACACAGGACCAGTCTCCACTGGCTCCCGCGTGACACGGCCGCCAGCCCTGTGCTTGGAAATGATGAATTCTGCCAGGGGACACCAGCACAGACACAGCTGGCCAGGGGCAGATGGCCCATAATCAGTCCCTCAAGCCCTTGCTCATTTGACTATGGGCAGGGCTTTTGCTGTCTACCTGTGGAACTCACTGCTGCAGGAGATTACTGATGGGCAGTCACTTTTTTATTTCTAAGGCCCCAAGAGGCAGTTTCTGCCCTTCAGGCTGCCAAAACCAGAGACCTCTCCCAGCAACAAGTGATTTCCTAGCTTAGAGTCTGGATGGAGGCTCCAAAGGGGTTAGGCAACTCCACCAAACACCATGCTTCATGGGGCTGGGGGAGCCAGGGGACCAGGGCTGGCCATTGCCACCCCAGCCCATGACAGCAGGGCAGGGACCGGGATGTTTGTCCCACACCAGCACCGTGCTGGGTGCCACCCGTACCTTACCTGAGCTCTGGACCTGGATGCAGCCGCAGAGGAAGATGAGGGGGAGCCAGGACCTGGCACGTCTTGGACCTGTGGGGGGCAGGAGAAGGCGGTGTTAGTGGGGCTGGAGAGTGAGGACAGCTCAAAGCCAAGGCAAGAAAGTCAAGAATTTTAGCAACTGTTCAGACCGCTGGGGTTTTTTTGGGGGGGCTCTTATCTGGGAATCCCAAACAAAGTCTCGTGGGCGAGCCCCCAGAATGGAGCCCCCCAGTTAGTCTCTGGGGCAGGCTAATCGAAAGAGCTGTTATCAAAAGAAGCAGGTTAGGGCTCCCGCTGTGTGTGAGTGGGCTGGGGGGGACACCTCACCTGGCAGCCTGTGGGCATGATTCATCCTGCTGGGCTGGGCTGAGCTTGTCGCGGTCTGGAGCTGCCCCAGGAGCAAGGATTTATAGTGTGGCCGCTGCGGGACGGGGTAGCCCCAGTCACCAGCCTCTGGCTGCGTGGGCGGGAATAGGGGCGGGGGAAATTACATTTAACCTTTACCCGTGCAGCTGGCTGACGCCTGGCACCCAGGCCCTGCGGGCTCCATTCGCTGGTGGCTGCTCCCCGTACGACTCGCTGCCTCAGCTCTGGCCAGCCCCCCGTCCCCTGCCTGAGACCCACACCCCACCTGCTGTTGACCTCCCCCTGCCCAGGGCGAGGGGATTTTTAGGTTAAATCCAAACATCGGGCTCTGGTCAGGCCCCTCTGGCTGCTTGCGGCACGGTCAATGCACTGATTTGACACCAGCCATGTGGGCTGGGCGGCCACATCCACAAAGCCGTGTAACACGTGCATTGCTGGGTTTGGGGCTGTGTGGCAAGGGCCTGATGAAGCTGTGGGGGCTCCACACATGGCCGGAGACAGGGTGTGAGTGTGACACAGTTAGCCACCAAGCCGCGCAGCGAGTAAGCGTCAGCATCAATGCCCCAGCGCGCAGGGGGGTCAGGGTGGTGACAGACACCAGCAGGCAGCAGTGACACGGGGCGAACACATTGGGTGTAAGTGGGGCGCTGGATCCAGGGCTGGTCTGGCCAGGTGTTTGCATGGAAGGGGCCCAGTGTGACGCTGGCTGGGGACTGCGGCAGCGACAGATGCTGCGAATGGCCCAGTAAGGGGGAATTGCAGGACAGGGCTGCACATCGCAGGCCGGACCCATCCCTTGCCACCCGGTGCAGCAGCCAGAGACTGCAACTCAGCCTCCAGGTGCATTGGCATCCTCCCGCAGTGGTATCGCGTGACACAGCTGTCCCTTGGCTCGCTGCCTCCAACCACAGTGAGCTAGTGGCTGATTCATTAGCACTTGAAAATACGGGGGATCCCACCCAGTGGTAGAAACTGCCACACAGCGTGAGGCTGGAAGTCGTGCCCGGACGCACACAGGAAGGACAAGCCGCCAGCCCTGCTGACTGGTGCAATGGTCCAGTGGGGACAGAGCCTGCAGCATGAGCTCAGCGCACCCACGTCAGCAATGGGGTGGGAGGAGAGGAAAGCCAGCGTCACCCCTGCCCCAGAGTCCTGGGAGAGCCGGTCTGACGGTTTGGCTGCTCCAGGGCTCCCGTGTGCCGGCTAAACTCACACCTGGCACTCGTGGAAATTCTGCCCCTACCAGCTGGCCGTGCACGCCATCTCCCCTGGATGCAAGGGGCATGCCATGGAAAGGCACCGTGTTGCGGCACATGGCTCTGTGGCGAGCATGGCAGAAGCTGGCTGGTCACCGATATCCCTGGAGCGGCCTCATCACCATCAGCAGCTCTCTGTGGGACCTGGGCATCACTCAGTGCCCCTGTGCCACATGGAGAGGACCGTGGGCCTGTCTCTTCGGCGGGCACGCCTTTGGCTCAGGGCTTGTCTGCACCAGAGCATGGTCAGGACCATGGAGCACCTGGGCTAACGGGGGGCCCTGAACACTCTCGGGGCCTGTGCAGGGCCTGACTGAACAGGGGTCCAGAGCTCACGTAGGGTCCACACGGCATCCAGGATAATGCGGGTCCTGAGCTCGTTCGTGACACCAGAGCCCTCATTGCAGTTGTAGAGGGGACGGGGTGCCAGGCCGTAGTGGTCTCTAAACCATGACAACTCATCGCAGCCCAGACTTCAGCAGCACCTGGCTGGAGGAAGAGGGCCCCTGCCCACTGACCGCGGGCACAGGACGCTTGTGGGTCCTTTCGCAGCCTGTGAAATAACAAAGCTCAGCTGAGGATGGGACATGAGCTCCGCCAGCACTAGGCCTTTGCAGATCTCCCTGCTATGGTAGGATGCATGGTCAGCGGCCGCAACGCTTCAGCGGGAGTCTGTGCCTGCTGGACTTGAGGAACGAGCAGAAAGAGCCTGGATTCCTCACCATGCAGACACGCTGCCAGGCTGCAGGAAGACTGGAGCGTGGGATGTGCTAATAATTCATTCAGTTCCCACCATGCAAGTCTGTGGAACCTCAGAGCCACAGTAGTGGTACTATGCTGACCGCCTGCCCTGGAAACACAGTCCTTTGCCACTTAATTAAAGGGGACTCTTCACTGCCTGTTATCTTTATGGGGATCATGACACATGGTTTTGATTTTATCCGCTAGGGGGGCAGTGGCACACAGACACAAACCAATGCCCCATGCTACTTTGCACTGCTAGAGGGTCTCCCATCAGCAGGTCTGTGACCTTCCCACGGTGTGGGCCATGCTCTAGGGCCAGCCTCCTCAGCCTAGGTGGGGAGACATCATCTCCCATGAACGAGGGGCCCTTAAACACACTGGGTATGTCTACACGGTAACTGTTATTTTGAAATAACCCATTTTGAAATAAAATCCTTATTTTGAAATAAGTTAATTTGAATTAACAGTTTGTTAATTCAAATTAAGGGAAAGCCTGCTTTCGAAATGGCTGTTATTTCAAAAAGGTTTTTTTGAAATAAGGCAGTTCAGACATGTTGTTTCGAAACAGTTTTTTCGAAACAACGTCTGAAAGCCATTGTTTCGAAACAACAGCTATTTCGATTTCCTCTAGGTTTAACAGTTTCGAAACAACAGCTGTTATTTTGAAACAACGGGTCCCGTTGTTTTGAAATAACGGTACATTGTGTGGACATGAGAAATTTTATTTCAAAACAACAGCTGTTGTTTTGAAATAAAACTCACGTCTGAACACAGCCACAGGTTCTAGCTGCAGAGACACTAATGTTTTCATGGTATTTTTTCATAAGGGACCTATGTGCCTTACTAGTCTGCCTGGCTGCTTTCCACCACAGAAGTGGCTGCACTATGGAGGGCGAACGCCTATAAGATCAATCACATGAAGGATACTATGGAAATAAAATATGCAATTCCACAGCACCAGCCTCCCCTTGGCACGTTTCCCTAATCTCAGCTCTGGAGCTGTGAGGGTTGCCTCTTGCTCTGACCAGCCGTTCGGGTTTCCTGTGCCAGCTGCTGGCTGCCTGCTTGGCCCGGAGCCCCTGATTCTCTCTCGGCTGCCACTGGTCGTTCCTCTGATCTAGCTTGTGCAATGGAAGTGTGCACAGGTGGTTGCAGCACTGCGCGTGGCATGTGTACGTCATTGTGGGCACCACACACTCAGTGTTCGCAACTGTAATGTTCGTGTGCTCATTAGCCAACTGCCCTGCACGTGGCCTGACTGACTCACCTGTTTCACTGTGTCCACCCAGCCTGCTCACTCTCTCACTCTTCCCTGGTAGTGACTTACTGGGCCTGATGGCTTCTTGAGAAATTTTTGCAAAAGTAAAAGGGTTGCAAAAGGAAAAGGGCTTGTCATACGTGAGTCACTTTCCTCTCCCAGCCAGGAGCTCAAGAAAAATGTCTGGCACTGAGCCAGCTATAACGGTTAGATAAACGATTGTGGACAGAGGGTCAAGCTGGTAGGGATTGGCGTGCCTCCTTCACCGCTTGGCCGTTCCTCAGACCAGATCCTCAGCTGGAACAACCAGCACCATTGCATTGAAGTCACTACTTTTGCTTTCTCCAGTGTTTACACACCCCTGTGCATACACTCCTGTGTTTTGGGTAAAAAGGCTTGTTGTTTTAGCAACCTGGTTTCACAAGAAGCTTCTCTGAACTATCTGACACGAAAGGTCATGGCTACATCACTCAGGTTTCAGGGATGTCTAATCCAGCCCATGACACGAGCTCAGAACAGACAACAGCACGCCCCAGGGTGTGGGTGTGAACTGGGAGTGCTGGACTCTGAGTCACGCTAAGTCACGGCACCCCTTTTTGCCTGGAATTTGGGAATCAAATTGGGATAAAGGTGTCAGCAAAACAAAACAAAACAAGGCGTACTGTGGCACTTAAAGACTAAGATTTATTTTTCACATGAGCTTTCATGGGAGAAAAATCCCACTTTGTCAGATGCTTTGAAGATGAGAGAACCTACAGAATGGGAGAAAAAAAATGCAAAGTAGTGTTAAAACATGGGATCAAGTCATACAGTAACAGCAAATCAGAGTGGTTGTTAAGGTTCAAACTCTGGGAAGGGTGAAGTCAAATTACCTGCTGTAATGGGAAAAGAACCCATAATCATGATTTAGTCTAATTTGCATATTAATGCCAATTCAGCTGTTTCTCATTGAAGTCTTTGGCTATGTCCACACATACATCATTATTTCAAAATAACCCATTTTGAAATGAGTTATTTTGAAATAAAGTCCATTATCTTTCAAAACTCATGGAGAACGGGGGAGGTGCCAGAGGATTGGAAAAAAGCAGATATAGTACCTGTTTTCAAGAAAGGGAAAAAGGAAGATCCGGGGAATTACAGACCAGTCAGCGTCACCTCAATCCCTGGAAAAATTATGGAGCAGGTTCTCAAAGAAGCCATCCTCAAACACTTAGAGGAAAATAAAGTGATCAGGAACAGTCAGCATGGATTTACCAAGGGTAAATCATGCCTGAGCAATCTCATTTCCTTCTATGAGCAGATGACTGGTTTTCTGGATGCAGGAAGATCCGCTGATGTGATATCCATTGCAGTTAGGGAGGTTGAGTCTGGATATTAGAAAAAACTTTTTTACTAGGCGAGTGGTAAAGCATTGGAATGAGCTGCCGAGGGAGGTGGTGAAATCCCCATCTTTGGAGGTGTTTAAGGCCCGGCTGGACAAAACCATGACTGGGATGGTTTAGTGGGAGTGGTCCTGCCTCTGGCAGGGGGTTGGACTACATGACCTATGAGGTCCCTTCCAACTCTGTGATTCTATGATTCTATGAATGGCACACACATAGGGCTTGGGATCATGATAGCCTCATCAAAACTGGCACAAGCTAAATATGAGAGCGTACTGAGACATAGATGAGCATGTACTTGAATAAAGAATTGGAGAAAGGTGGTGCTAGTCCGGTCTCATGCCAAAAGTGATAAGGAGGTATGCTGGGTTGAAGTGACCTGTACAAAGGAGAGGTTTGGCCAAGTCATGACACCTTGACGGCTGGTGATGCCTAGGGACCTATCAAATTAAGGGGTGGCAGCAAAGGAGGGATGTACAAGTCAATTCAGATAAGGTATAAAAGTAGGAGCCCCAGAGCCCAAACTTTGTGCAGCCAAGAGGGTGACAGCCAGTCCTGCTGTCAGTTGAGCTGTTCCATTGCATTGAGAGCACGAATGCTGCTAACAAATCTGTCGATATGGATTGTTTGCCATAGTGCTATGTGGCAATAAAGCCTTGCGTGGCACCTTTGTTTCTACAAAGATCTATGGTCGTGTTGGTTTCCTCGATCGTGAGTGCTGTCTCAGTTTACTCACACATGCATTCACACACTCAGCCAAACTGATATCAGTGCCGGGCACAGAACAACACTGATAAGAACACATCTTGCCTGACGTGCCTGACCACACTCTGCCCAGCGTACCACATCTCCATTGCTGGAAATCACAGGCTGGAGCAGTATAAAGGCTCTGTATGAGGCAGCACGGTTGTCTAGAGTAGGAATACTTTCTGGTTTGGGTTTCTAACTTCATAACAAGTCCATCTGCTTCTTTGCATAATCTAATTTGCATATTAATTCCAAGTCAGCTGTTTCGCTTTGAAGTCTTGGGCTATGTCCACACATACATCATTATTTCAAAATAACCCATTTCGAAATGAGTTATTTTGAAATAAAGTCCTTATTTCGAAATAAGTTAATTCGAATTAAGGGAAAGCCTGCTTTCGAAACAGCCGTTGTTTCGAAATGGTTATTTCGAAACAAGGCCGTTCAGACATGTTGTTTCGAAACAGATGTTTTGAAATAATGGTGTTGTTTCGAAACAACGTGTCCGAACGCCGTTGTTTTGAAACAACCATTTCAAAACAACGGCTATTTCGATTAGACGCGAGGTTTAACGGTTTCAAAATAACGGTGTGTCGTGTGGACATGCCGCTTCTTATTTCGAAACAACCTGTGTTGTTTTGATATAAGAAGCCTGTGTGGACATACCCTTGATGTCTCCTGTAGGAGAAAGTAAAAGGTTAAGAAAGAGAAGTAGAAGTGTCTAGGTATTGGCTCAGGGCCTCGCGAAGCAATCCAAGAAAGTGGGGCTGAAAGGGGGACTGCAAACAGGGGAGTTCGAGAGGGAAGGAGCTGGTGCTAAGTAAGTGATTTGCTTGTGTCTTTTCCCCTACGGGTAATTTGCTGACTGTGTGTTGGTGTCTTTTTCCCTACAGGTGACTGTGTCTTTTTCCCTACAGGTGATTGCTATTAGTTGTGGGATTGTGCTTGTGTGATTGGGTGGGGGCTGTTTGCACCATTGTTCCCTGATCACCTTTAATCACCAGCCTCTAGCAGCCTTGTGATTGGCCTGCCCCTGTGTGACTAGCAAGGGGCAAGGGCTGACCTAGGCAGAGAAGGCCACTAAGGAGACAATGGTTGCGAATGTGCTGTCTGGGGGTTTCCCAGAAGCATATCAGTTGGAACACCTCTAACTAACCGCTAAAACATATGTGACACCTACATATACACCATAGACTCATTCCCAGCAAATCCTAACCTTTCTGTTAGCACCACACATGGTGTTCCTCCTATGGATTACTGCAATTAAGAAACGTCAATATGAAATAATATCACAAATGGTCCCCTAAATCCTGACAGCGGCACGCAGATGGCATCCGCTGCAGCCCAAGTGGCAGAGCTTTGGGACCAGTTTGGGACTGGTGGGGGTGCTGTAGAGCAGGACGGACTGGTAGCAGTGGATGAGGATGGGCAAAGTGCAGTTGAGGGCCCGTCACTCACTTTGCATGCAGGTCGGTGCTGGCGTTACGGATCGGAAGAGCTTATTTCTCCGTGACTGTCTCTGGCATTATGCAGTGGCCCTTAGGAACTGATGGAAGAACGATATGCCAAGAGAATGGTATCTGAACGGCCGCTGCCCAGACTTTTCTCGCAAGAAGCTTCCTCCCAGCTGGTCATGGCAAAGGGCTCCCTCCCATGCCCTCAAAGACAAGACTTCCACTGAGGTCAAGCGGCACTGGACTGGGCCTCAAGTTCCTTATGGAAATGTCTTTGAGAGGGATGGGAGGCTGCTATCCTCCCTCGGCCATCTTTTGCCAACCCCCCGACTTTCACTGCAGGGCGATAATCCTCTGGTTTCAAACCCATTGAGAACAAGAACCTCCTTTCTATGACTTAACGACTCACTTCTACAGACTGCCCGCACTTTCATTCTTACCCTGTTCCACAGCTCTTATCCAGATAAGATTTAATTTAATCCTTTCTCCTCTCTGGAAGGTTGCGCAAGCTGCAGCTCAATGTTCAATCTCTGTCAGTTCTCCACCCTCCAAAGCAAGTAGCCAGTTCTACAGATGCAGTTTCAGGCCAGAAGGGAGTGTTCGAACACTCAGTGTCACCACCGATATAGCCCAGCCATTGACATTCAGCCCATTACCTTGGGGGATGATGAATCAGGTCTTCCAAAAAGGCCTCCAGGCTTGTACTGAAGACATCAACCAACGGAGAAGACACCAGTTCATGCTGTGGTGTGTTCCAACAGTTACTCATCCTCCCAGTAAAATTTTATGCTTTATCTTTAAACTGAATGGGTCTGCCTTGAGTGTCTGGCCTTTGGTCCTTATTCTGCCTGTCTGTGGCTCTTAGTACAGTAGTTATATGCGGGACTTGGTCCCTCTCGGTCACTTATTTACAAGCTAATTACCTGGAGCATTTTAAGTCTCTCATGGAAAGACATATTCCCCAAGCTTTAAGTAAGGTTTTGTGGCTCTTTGCTGCACTGTCTCCAATGTTTGAATGTCGTTTTTAAGACGTGGACACCATAACTGTAGGAGAAAGTAGAAGGTTAATATGGAAATGATGAGTAGAAATGCTCAGGTGTTGGCCCAAGGCCTAACAAAGTAATCCAAAACATGGGGCCTGAACATAATGTACAGGGGGCCTGAACTGAAAGTACCGACAAGAGACAGGTTGTGAAATTTCAGCTTCACTGAACCTGGCAAGAAATAAGTGAAACTGCAATAATAAGTATGATAAAAAGAAAAGTACCTGGCAGATGGGAGGTGTTGGGTTGGCCTAGCGCCAAGGAGATAAAGGTAATGGTGCGGTCAAACCTGACGCTTTGACGGATGGAGATGTCCAGTGATGCGTGGACCTATCAAATTAATGGGTGGCAGCAAAAAAGGGGTACATGAATGAATCAAGGTAAATTTGCATCCCAAAGGGGGCCAAGTCAGTAGGTCCAAGTAGGGTAAAAGAATAGGAGCCCTGGAGCCCAGACTTCATGCAGCCGAAGGGAGTGACGGCGACGCCTGCTGTCAGTTGAGCTATTCTGTTGCACTGAGAGCACTAATGCTGCCAATAAATCTCTTGATATGGATTGTTTGCCATAGTGCTATGCTACTATAAAGCCTAGACTGTCACCTCCGTTTTGAGAAAGATCCATGGTTGTGTTGGTTTCCTCAATCGTGAGCATTGCCTCAGTTTACCTTTTGCATACAGGCTCCAGGAAATCACTGGGCTAACTAAGTACCCACTCAAAGATAACCAGAAGTGTTAACCAAAGGAACACCTGGGCTTAGGATCACCGGGCTAGTTCAGTTCCTGCTTAAGATCCAAGCCAGGCTCTAGATCACTGGGCTAATGCAGTTTCCATTAGAGATCTGAGCCCAGGGTAATCCTGAGGGACCGTGCCTTCAGAGACTCACGCAGGTATTCACACACGCAGCCAAACTGATATTGTCACCGGACACAGAACAACACTGATACGGATACATCTTGTTTGACGTGTCTGACTGCACTCTGCCCATCATATCACAGTAACTAGATGCAGCATTCGGGAACTGGTCTCACCTGGGCCCTCTACAGAGGTAAGATCACCTCCTGCCCCGATTCCCATTTTTACCGCCAAGGATCGCAGTAGCTCTTTCTACCACAGCATCGCATGGGAGCTTCTGCTGAGTTGTTTGTCTGCTGTGCCCCCAATCTCTTTTTTGGGGGCCCTGCTTTCCAAGTGAAAGTCCCACTCCCTGCTGTACAGCCTGCTTTCTTTGTCCCTATTATTTACGGCCTCTAGCATTTGCAAATTTGACCAACAGGGATTTTATATGCAATGCCAGCTCACTGAGGGGTACTGCCGTCCACTGCAGTGCCCCACTGGAAACAGTCCCATTTGATGGTGAATCCCCATGAACCACTTCTTTGTGTGGCGAAAGCAAACCTTCTAGGGATTAAAACTCATCTTGCCCTTGTTCAAAGGAAGGTGGGAAAATCCCATCTTCTGCTGGAAATGAAACTCCTCGGGGACAGGTTTCTGCAGCAAAAACCAACAAGAAAAAGGCAAATATTTTCATAGTTATGCAGCTGTACCGCCTACAGGATATAACTCTGAGAAATAATGAGTAAGGGCAGTTACATAATTTCCAAGAGTAAGTGTGACAGACGGTATGGAAGAGTCTTATTTGGGTTCAAAGGGAACTGAACTAACCCACTGAGAGAAAATACAGGGTTAATCTCAAGCGGACTGAAGAAGCAGCTCCCAATGAATGAGGCAGAAGCACCATTGCTTGAATGGGCCTCTCAGCACTTACACCGGGACGCAGGGAGCAATTCTGCCTGGGACCGAGGGGCGGTGGGACCAGGTGACGCCACCGAGTCTTTCCATCTCCACTTTCTGCCATCACTGGCAGCTGCTGTCTTGCAGGTCCTGGTGGAAGGATCAATGGAGATCCTTGTGATGGGGCTGGGAATCGGGGCTCCTGGCTTCTTTTCTCAGCTCTGCCATGGCTAAGGCCCCCCGTGGGCAAGTTGAGGCTTCTCTGGATCCATTTCCCCATCTCCAAGGGGAAGAGACTACAGGGATTATTAGGCTGAATGTGCATGCAGGTGCTGGAAGCCCTAGAAAAGTGTCGCTTGTGCTGGTGTTTTTATTTGTTTCTTCATCCACAAGAGTGGAAAGAGGGCGGACAGTTGTGTGTACTTAATGGTTGGACAGAGACACACACGCTGGAGAGTCTTAGCAGGAATTTGGTCATGACATGAATCTGTTCTAGTTGCTAGTGGATAAATTAGGTCTGTGACAGGATGTCAGATTGGGTGGCTCTGAGTTACTACAGAGAATCCTTTCAGGATATCTGGCTGGTTGGTCTTGCCTGTGTGCTCAGAGTTTAATTTAGAAATGTCAAATGTGCCTCGTGAACCTCTTCCATCTGGCCCGTGACTGAGCTCCACAGGACCACGTTCTCCCTAACACTAAGAGTGTGCGGTCTCTCATACACAGCGCTCCACTGTCAAGTCTCATGACATCATGGCTCGCCGGGTATGCAAGACTGCGCTCCATGAGATCACACTTCCTCCCAAACAGAGAGAGTGGTATCGTGAAGCGCATTTTCCATAGACAGCAGTTTTGCAATGACCTAGTATTTTGATTCATGGTACGGATGGGCCACTTGAAGCACATTTAAGTAAAATCTGGCTTGCCATACCAAATGACAAGTTCCAAAGAAGTAGTTGTGTTAGTTTAGTTCAGCAAAACAAACAAGGAGTCCTGTGGCATTTTTAAAGACTAACAAATTTATTTATTGCATGAGCTTTTGTGGGAGAAAATCCCCCTTCGTCAGATGTTCCGAAGCTGGGGAACTTACAGAATGGGAGAAAGATAAATGCAGGGACACGTAAGTCGTAGGAAATGAGTTTGACATCCCTGGTTTAACTGATCACCAAATTTGGGGGTGGGAAGAAATTTTTCCCCAGGAAAGATCGGTAGAGGTGCTGGAGGTTTTTCACCTTCCTCTGCAGCATGGGGCATGAATCACTTGCCGGTGGATTCTCTGGCAGGTTCTCTGCATGTTGAAATCTTTAAGTCGTGATCTGAGGACTTCAATAACTCAGTTACAGGTTAGAGGTTTATTACAGGAGGGGGTGGGAGAGGTTCTGTGCCCTGCATTGTGTCGGAGATCAGACTAAATGATCATATTGGTCCCTTCTGACCTCAGAGTCTATGACCCAAGTCCTCTGATGTGCTGGGCCCTTACTTACTTATTATGGGGGATATTCCACATTACAACCACCAGAGTACTTTCCACTGCTGACTCTAAGATTCCTGTTACTCATTTACATTTTCCGTTTTATAACCTGGATGGCAGGCAGTTCCTCCTCTTCAACCCCTGCCGCTGGCGTTGACACATTACAAATATTTATACTTGTTCTTTCTTTGATTACTTGAGCTTCAAAGTACATTGCATTCTTTGAAAATCAGTTGCTCTCGTGCTGTTTCTTTTCTTCAAAGCCGACCAGCTTCTAGTAAAAAGAAACCAAACCTGGAAGCAGGCACTGCTCCAAGGACAGTTGTGATGTCCTGCAAGCAGACTCTGGGCTCTGGTGCAATTCTTCTGAAAATGGAACCCCCAAATTTATCTGGCCTTCTCCCTCACGTTACTGCTGCCACGTCACAGAGCAAACAAGTTTTGCTGCCCCCAACATCATTTCATTGCTGCTGTCCAGTAGTTAAATAAGATCTAAGTGTGATGTGTAGATGTCAGATGAGTTGAGTGGTCGCTTCAAGTACATGTGGGATCCTTCTAGCTTCCCTCCATTGTGCTCACACACTCATGCTTCAGTCATTCTATCCAGAAACTGGAAGCAGATTCGTCATCCTCTAGAAAAAAAGCTCCCATTGTGCAATGATCATGAGTCCATAATGAGCTGTTGAAGGGCGGGCACATAGTAGGATTCATTATTTCTAGGAACTCTAATTTTCATCGCTTGGAAGTACTATGGTCGCTCATTGATTATCACTGTGGCTACTTTTCCCCAAATCCCCTGGCTCTTCTCCTTTACTCTGACTTTTCAATAGTAATTGTTAGCAGCAGAGGTGTAGACTTCTATAACATGGCAAAAACAATGAGCGTCCTGTGGCACCTTAGGGTATGTCCACACGAGGCTTTTATTTCGAAACAACACTGGTTGTTTTGAAATAAAAACCTTAATGTCCACATAACATTTTCTTGTTTCAAAACGATGGGGGCCATCGTTTCGAAACAAGAGCCGTTGTTTTGAAACGGCTTAAACCCCTTCCATTTTGAAACAACAATTATTTTGAAAAGAGTCAAAATAACGCCGTTGGGACATGTTGTTTAGGAAAAAAACATTTGACCTTCATCCCAGGGTGCTTAGCACCCTGAGAGGAAGGGCCACCCCCTCAGCACCCTGGCCAGGGAGCCCTCAGCACTCTCCCCACCGCTGGGGTTGGTGGGAACATGCCACACCTCCCAGGGTGCCCCGTCCTGAACCGAAATAGCAAGTCCACTGGTTGGACATGCTATTTCGATTCCCACTTTTCCCTTATTTCAATTTGGATTTTTGTTATTTCGAATGAAGTCATTTCAAAATAAGGGCTTTATTTCAAAATGACTTGTTTTGCAATAACTTATTTCAAAACGACGAACCTACGTGTGGACATAGCCTTAAAGACTAACAAATTACTTTGGCCATAAGCTTTCCTGAGCTACAGCCCACTTCACCAGATGTGGTGTAAGAAATGAAGGACTATCTGGAGCAATAACACATGAGTCCAGCAGCTTTACAGAAGAGAACATAGGGAGATGGAAGAGAGAATGAAAGGGTGGGAAGAATTTCTTCTCTTTATGTCCCCTTTTGTGTTGCACTGGGAGGCTGTGTTCAAATCTGGATAGCGCATTCTCTGAAAGATTTCTAAGAGCAGGTGTCTTCTTCCTGCCTGGACGCTACCAGCTGTGGTCTTTAGGTGCTATGGAAATACAGGTGGGAGCAGGGCCCCGTTATTATAGATATGGCGTAGTTGTATAGTAAGAGATGGTTCCTTTGCTGAAGAGCTAGACGAGAAAGAACAACGGTGAGAGGGGAAACAGAAGCAAGGGAAGGGCTGTGGTCAAGATCACACAGCAGGTCTGTGGCACAGATGGGAGTAGATCCCTGTTCTTCAACCTCAGGTCAGTGCCTAACCACTGGACCATGTTGCCTCTCAGGTAACCCATGCCGCATCAGAGCTCCTGCCTTCTCTCCCATTTCATTTACCACGACTCCCTCTTTTGCCTCCCTAGCACACACATCTCCCACTGCAGGCTGCCAAAATTGTCTTCCATCATGACACTGGCTCTTGTCCCAGATGGCCAGCCTCTGAGGAGCTTGAGGAGGTGCTGAAGAGCCGGGAACCTGCCGCTGGCTCCTGTGGTGGAAGCCATGCGCCCACAACTGGGTAAGTCAAGCTGTAGTTTGGGCATGCGTCTGGATTCCTTGCAGATGCTAAGCTCTTGCACTCTGCCAGTACTGGTTGGAAAGACGACTCCATCCCACTTCAGTGGACAACAACCTGCCCGGGGAGATACACAGCTCTTTGCTGGGCTACAATAATACAGTGTACCTGGCCATGACAGCGTCAGCCCTCAGAAAACTCCAGTTAATACTGAACATGTTTCAAGGCAGTGCTTCAGCAACATATGCCGTCACAAGAACATCACCGCTGATTTCCCAAAGCGCAGTCAGATTCCAGGTCTCAGTCTTTCTCATCAAGGCACACAGTGGCACGGGCCCAACCTACCTGAACGATTGCTTGAAACTAGGCAAGTCAACAACGCTGCTCCTCTGGCACCGTGGCACAGTCTGCAGAGCCCGTTTATGCAGGACAGTCTCTAGGGCTAGTCCCCAGCTGTGGACTATATTCCCACAGGAGCAAAAAACTGCTTCAGGTCTCATCACGCCCTGTTTCAAGTGCAAGATGCTCTTCTTCAGCATTGTCTTCTATAACAAAATCATGCACTCCAGCGAACAGAACAGAAATTGCAGTAATGAAGATACCCTCGGTTTCCGCACTGGAGAGAAAGGATCAGACGTGGCAAATCCTGGAACTGTTGCTCAGGGGCATTGCTGGCTGGCAAAAAGATCTGGGGCTGCCTTCAGGTTCTGCCCCCCCAGACACAGACACGGTCCTTCCCCGTACTGTGCTGACACCGGTTCTGAACAAAGCAGGATGGAGTCAGCTGCTGCTGAGCCTGTGTGGCAGGGGAGAGGGGATTTAAATTCTCTCATCTCCCTGCTATGTGAGAGCTACACACGCTGCAGACAGCTGTGGCTCAGTTCCCAGCTTCGTTCCTCCTCCCCTGCAAACAGGCTCTGTGCACGTGCCTGCTGGGGAAAAGAGGTTCGGGGCTGAGACCACTCCATCAAGGGCCCAAGCCCTCCTGGCCCAACAGCTGTGATGCCCATGCTGTTGCTTAATATACCTCTGGAGTACCACGGTGATGAAACTGGTTTTAGAAGCAGAGTAGAGGGAACCTATTTTACATTCATCCAGGTCAGGTTCCTGGCCCGGTCAGCCCGTCTGGGGATGCTCCTCTGCAGTCCGGTAGAAGGGGGCTACCGACACAAGACATATACCAACATACTCATCTCAGCTTGGACATTTATTAAGGCTGGAACTGGAATAAAATTAGAACTTGGCTCTCAACACCAGCCTCAGAGGTTCACAGTTCTAATGTCCTGCATTTACACACCTCATCCCAATGGATAAGTCTACACAGTAAGGCCATGGGTGTGACCTGGGCTTTCTGAGATAACCTCCTGAATGAGCCAAAATCAGGGCAAGCTGCAAAACCGGGGACCAAACCCTCAAACCACTGACGGATGGTACTTAAACCAGTCTCCAGTCAGTAACAAAACATGCTTCTGATTCTCCACGCTGGCCATTACGAAGCATAACAAAATAGAAACAGTCCCCTTTATTGTGCATCAGCTTCTCCAGTCCCCACCTAGCCACTGGGTCTCTTAAAGAAATAGGTTCTCCTGACCCCAAAGGGCCAGCCACATCACCCAGAACAATATAGGCTTGGATCTTACCCAAAATACCATGCTGCCGGCCAATCCTTTAGTAACTATAACTAAAGGTTTAATATAAAAGGAAAACAAACAAAATATGAGATGTCAAAGTGTCACAGTGAAGGATTTGGAGTTTGAAGGTTAGTCCATTTCCTCTGATAGACACCCAGCACCTGGGTGGGTCTCAGTCCTTTGTTTAGCTGCCAGGGGTGTAACTGCTGTAGGGCCCAAGGGCCTGCAGCACTGTTCCCTCTAAGCTGTGCGCGTGTGCACGTGCACACAGGTCATGAAACCTGTGCACACAGGTCATGAAACCTGCGCACACAACAAAATAAAGTGTGCACAAAAAAATTCAATAGTGCTACTATTGGTGCTCACAAAGAAATGTTTTTGTGCACACAAAGAAATTGTTCGTGCATACAGTCTATGAGCAGTTAGAGGGAACATTGGCCTGCAGTCCCCCCACATTTCTGGCTCAGCCCTGGCCGGCTTGGATCCAGCTCCTGTTGCTGCTGGCTAGCCAGCGACACACAGCCTAGGCTTGGATCCAGCTCCTGCTGCTGCCAGCCAGCAGCCCATGGCACAGGCAGTCCCATCTGGCTCCAGCCATTGCCTGCTGGCCAGCGGCAAACAGCAGGAGCCAGATCCAGGCCCAGGTTGGTTGCCGCTGGCCGGCACGTGGAGGCTGGGGCTGGACTGGGCCCACCCAGGCTGCCAGCCGCTGGCCAACAACAGCAGGAGCTGGAACAGGATCTGGCCCTGGATCAGGCCCAGGGGCAGGGTGACACAGAGGGGTCAGGGCTTCTGCCCCGACACTTTTTTCAGGGGAGCAATGCCCCCGCCAGCCACAGAGGAATAGTTCCAGAGATGGGTGTTAGTTGTAGACTGGAGACTGAAAACAAAATGGAGTCAGGGCTGCTGCCTTGTATCACCTCTGGCCTTTCCCATGCTGTGTGGAGTTTTTTGCAAATCCAAATGGAGTTGAGTCACAGGGGCAAGGCCTAATGATTCAACAGCTTTCTTCCTGGGCCCTCTGTACCTGGGAGCTTCCTTAATGACATTAAGGTGACAACAGTTTGTAGACATCCAGTCTAGGAGTGTCCCAGAATCTAGTAACTTGAACTACAAATAGAATATACCTATTCCTAGCTGCTGATACAGCTATGGCATCTACATACAAACCACAGAATCATTCCTAGCTGATTACGACCTTTCTATAGGTACCAGACATGGCATATCACATAGGGATTATTGCAAATATGAAATATTAATATGAAAGATAATCATAAACAATCCCCTAAACCCAGGCAGCATCACAGTCGGCTCCAGAGCTGGATGCCTGAACCATAGCTTCAAAGCAGCATCAGTGCAGTTATTGTTAGTCAAGCCCCATGCTACTGAGTCTGTTGACCAGGCTGGGAGGCTTATTGCCGGTGCCCATGTAGCCATACCCAGAGCTTAATTCGGGCTCTGCCCCATGCGCCTGTCAGCAGAGCTTAGCAATGCATGCAATTCTATGAGTGGCGCAAGGTTATGCTATGCCGAGTGGTGTTATTTTGATCCCTGACAACTCTTTTTTTACAAATAAAAGCATTGGGCTACCCTCAGACTGCCAGCATCACACAGACCAACTGGAACAAGACTGGCTTCTGTTGTTGCTCTGCCATCCCAAAAATGGGGCGTGCTCCACATCGCCTCTTCACCCCAGATTTGGATGTAATCTTTTTCAGCAGCACAATGTCTTGGGCCCAGATGGTTCCACAAACATGTCTTGTTCACACTAGGAAAGTAAGCTGTTGAGAAACAGGTGCTCCTGGTCTCCCCTCAGCAGGTAGCAAGGATGGCTGGCTGTCAGTGTAGACAGAGTCAAATCACTTCCAGCTACAGTTGAGGGTGGAATACCATCATTTTTTATTTCTCAGTGTATAGAAGACAATGCAGTTCATGGTCACTAGATACATGCTCGAAAAGTGAAACATGTCATTAACACAGCAGTTGAGCTGAAGTCAACCAGTATGAACAAGCCCCTCCAAACTCGCTTCAGGAAAAACCTGAGAGTGAAGGGATTGATTTTCAGAGCATGTTGCAAGGTCTGGCTCTGTCAAAGCAATGGGCCTGTCCTCACTGAAAGGGGCTGAGCAAATTCCATATAATAGAAACATAGAAGATTAGGATTAGGTGGGACCTCAAGAGGTATCCAGTCCAACCCCCACCTCAAAGCAGGACCATCCCCAATTAAATCATCCCAGCCAGGGCTTTTATTAAGCCAGGCCTTAAAACCCTCAAGGATGAGATCCCACCACCTCTCTAGGTAACCCTTTCCAGTGTTTCACCACCCAACCAGGGAAGACGTTTTTCTGATATCTAACCTAAATCTCATCCACTTGCAACTTGAGACCATTGCTCCTTGTTCTGTCATCTGCCACCTCTGAGAACAGCCTAGCTCCATCTTCCCTGGATACCCCTTCAGGTAGTTAAAGTGTCTATCATACCCTCCCCTCATTCTTCTGCAGATTAAAGGAGCCCACTTCCCTCAGCCTCACCTCATAAATCTTGTGCTTTAGTCTCTGATTGTTTTTGCTGCTTTCTGCTGGACTCTCTCCAATCTGTCCACATCCTTTCTGTGGTGGCTCACCCAAAACTGGACACACAACTCCACATGTGGTCTCACCAGTGCCACATAGAAGGAAATAATCTTGTCCCTTGATCTGCTGACAATGCTCTTACTTATGCAGGCTAATATGGCATTAGCCTTCTTGGCAATAAGGACACACCTTTGGCTCATGAACAGCTTCTTGTCCACTGTAACCCCCACATCCTTTTCAGCAGACCTAGTGCCCAGCCCGTCAGTCCCCAGTCTGTAATAGCGCCTGGGATTCTTCCGTTCTAAGGGCAGGTCTCTGCACTGGTCCTTGCTGAACTGCATCAGATTTCTTTTGACCCAATGCTCCAATTTGTGCAATCACTCTGTATCCTACCCCTGCCTTCCAGGGTATCCACCACTCTCCCTAGCTTACTGTCATCTGCAAACAAGCAAAGGGTGCCTCCATCCCATCCCCCAGCATTAATGAAGATGTGGAATAAAACCAGACCCTTGGGGTACACTGCATGTTCCCAGCTGCTGTGAAGGAAATAGCAAGTTGAACAAAATGGAGTCGGGCTAAATGAAATGGAGTTAGGGAGTGTAAGAGAGAAACTGAGAACGTGACTAATATCAGAGTCGGAAAGCATGACTTAAGGGTGATAACCTACAGGAATGTGGATTGGAATGTATTTGTTAGTCCCATGAGAAAGTGGACTAAGGCATAATTAGGGTGGGTTGGAAAGCTTTAAAATCTACATTAAGTGCTTTGGAAACTGTGATGAAGAAACAATGTGACTGATAAACCAATCACCCTAGGAATTTTGATGTGTTTTAGTTGTTTGTATCTACCTATAAAAAAGAGAAGAAAAGCCTTGTACAGGGTCCTTCTCTTGCATCACATTTTCAGAGAGAGGCACCTTCTTGATCAAGAATAAGATCATTGCTTTGCTACCTTTGCCTGGTTAACTGGATCCCTGCTAGGCAACGAACCTTTTAAGGGGCCAGTTTCCCCCAAGACACTGCCAACTAGACTGAACTTGATGAACTAGCCAGCTTTCTAACCACCTTATCATCCATTCATCCAACTCATACGTCTTTAAATTACTAGAAAGAATACTACAGGAAACTGCATCAAAAACTTTGCTAAAGTATATTACTGACTTTGACACAAAAGCTGGGAATATGCTAATCAGGTTTGTGGATGACACCAAGTAGAGAGGTGTTGCCAATACAGAAAAGGATCAGGATATCATACAGGAAGATCTGGGTGACCTTGTGAACTGGAGCGTTACAAATAGGATGAAATTTAATACCAGGAAATTCAAGTTCATGCATGTAGGGATTAATAACAAGAATTTTTTCCTGTAAGTTGGGGATGCATCAGTTGGAAGGGATGGAGGAGAAGGACCTGGGAGTGCTGGTTGATCACATGATGACTCTGAGCTGCCAGTGTGATGTGGCTGTGAAAAAAGCAAATGCGGTCCTATGATGCATCTGAAGAGGTATTTCCAGTAGAGGCAGGAAGGTGTTAGTGCTGTTATACAAAGCGCTGGTACAACCACATCTGGAATGTTGCATGCCGTTCTGGTCCTTCATGATTAGGAAAGATGAATTCAAAATGGACGAGGTACAGAGAAGGGCTACAAGGATGGGCCATGGAATGGGAAACCTGCCTTATAAGAGGAGACTCAAGGGGTATGTCCACACGAGTCTTTTATTTCGAAACAACACTGGGCTGAGGGAAGTGGGCTCCTTTAATCTGATTCTATGATTCTATGAAAACAAGAAAATGTCTTGTGGACAGTTTCATATTTCAAAACAACCAGTTGTTTTGAAATGATGGAGCCTGTCGTTTCAAAACGAGCCGTTGTTTTGAAACGGCTTAAACCACTTTAGTTGCAAAATGACGGTTATTTCGAAACCAGTTGTTTCGAAATAACGCGTTTGGACACGTTATTTTGAAACAACCATTGTTTTGATATAATGTTGACTTTCCTCCCAGGGTGCCTCAGCACACTGGCCAGGGAGGGAACGTGTGGGCTGGGGCTCCCCTGGCCGCTTGTGAGCTGCGGGGGAACGGGTACCCCCTCACTGCTCACAAGAGGCCAGGGGAGCCCCAGCCCACACGTTCCCTACCCGCTTCCAGGCCCTGCAGGGCCGGCAGCTCCCCCCGAGCCCAGGCAGCAAGCGGGAAGCCCCGGTGGGGGGGCAGAGCCGGATGCCCGTGCCCCTGGTGTCTGCCCCCCAGTGGGGGAAGCCAGGGGGAAGAGGGGCTGTGGAGAGCCAGTGGCAGGGGATTGGTTGGCAACATGGCCCCGCTGGGGGGCCATGTTGCCACACCACCTATCATGCCCCTCTCCAAAATCAAAAAAGCAAGTCCTGTGTTTGGACATGCTATTTTGATTGGGGCTTTTCCCTTATTTCGAATTGGTTTTTAGTTATTTCAAATTGACTCGTTTCGAAATAAGGGCTTTATTTCTAAACGAGTCATTTTGAAATAACTTATTTCGAAACAAGGCCCTGTGTGTGGACGTAGTGAAGGAGTTTGGCTTGTTTAGCCTAACCAAAAGAAGGTTGAAGGGAGATATGATTGCTCTCTGTCAATACGTCACAGGGACAAATACCAAGAAGGGAGAGAAATTATTTCAGTACAGCACCAATGTGGAAACAAGAACAAATGGATACAAACTGTCCATCATGAAATTTAGGCTTGAAATGTGATGCAGGTTTCTAACTATCAGAGGAGTAAAGTTCTGGAATAGCCTTCCAAGAAAAGCTATTGGGGCAAAAACCTAGCTGGCTTCAGCAAGGAGCTTGATAAATTTATGGAGGTGGTAGTATGATGGGATGGCTTAGTTTGGCAATTTGACTGATTTTTGGATAAGTGATGGTGGGTATGCCAGCGACCTGAGAAGAAACCTTAAGCGGGGTGGGTTCTGAGTTATTACAGCAAATTCTTTCTTGCACGTCTGCTTAGTGACTCTTGCCCATGTGCTCAGAGTTTTAACTGATCACCATATTTGGGATCAGGAAAGACAGTGACATGGAGCTGAGATTATTAAGGTACAAAACAGAGACTTTTTAGTCAGTAAGGTTCTCATTTCCCTAAGACAGGTGTCTCAAACATGGAGCCCGTGGGCCACATGTGGTCCCTAAAGCTATTTCCTGTGGCCCGCGATGACACCATCATTGCTGATATTTGCAATTTTCTTGTATGGCAAGGTTTCAGTGGTGCACACGCGCGCAGCTTAGAGGGAACATAGACTGCAACCAGTGTCAGAATGGGCCATGTGTCAGGACTAGGTACAACAAACGCGCTTCCTAGGGACACAGCCCCATGTTCAAATGCTGCGAGAGCAGGGTCTTGGGTCCTCTTTGATCCAAGAGAGCTAGATAAGGCTTTACGCTCTGGTAGCCACTCCACTCAATGCATGATGTGCTCCGGCCTCCTGCCTTCCGGAGCAGACCAGCCCCTGCCCAGTTGAGTCGCTCAGTCCCTCCAACTGCCCTTCCAAAGCTAATATGCAGTCACCTCGGCTAAATAGCACTCTAGATTCTCAAGAGTGGCCTAGTGATCTTGAATGCTCAGCTGGGAATGTTTTGGGAGGGCCTGGTTTTCTAAGAAGTGTAATACTAATGTAGGGGTCTCAAACACGTGGCCCACGGGCCGAGCTGCCTCCTGCAGCCCGTTAACCCCTGGCATCCTCGGGCTCCCACCTCTTCAATCCTTAGGGTTCTCAAGTGCCACGCCTCTCCGCCGGCGGAGAGCTCGACATCGGCAGTGCTCCCAGGGCGGGCGGGCCAAGCTGCATCGCTTCCCCTACCCCAATGGCATCAGCCACTGCTGTGGAGGAGCCAAACTGCTGCCTGGGAGCTGCCCCACTGATGTGCAGCAGCTGGTGAAGCAGCTGGAGCAGGCTGGGTTATCTACAGAAGGCTCAAGTGTGGGGTAGGGGGGTTCAAAGGAGGGTGGCCTGGGGAATCTGTTCTGGGGGAGCGTTGGAAAGCCCCATCACCAGCCACAGCATGGTCCCCTGGGCTTTCACCACCACTGGCCCCATAATGGCCAGAACGTGTGTCCTCTCTTCCACTTGCACCAGTGTGGCCAAATTAGGGTGGATGGGGGTGTTCCCCCCACCATCAGCCCTAGCACTGTCCCCAAGGCCAGGCAGGGGGGTGCTAAGTTACAATCCTGGGGGGACCTCTGCCCAGCCCATTTGCTGCCCTTCCCAGGGTGAGGCTGTTCTCCTCCCCTCCTGGCTTGGGGATATATGCACCCCCACTTAATTAAATAAACACTTTTAAAACAATTTTATTACAAAAACTAAAACCTTTTTCAAAATTTAATTTCAATTAAATTTAATTCATTTTTAATAAATCAAACTGCAATTAATTCAATTCAATTAAAATCAATGTGAATTCAATTAATTATATTTTTTAATTTAATTTTAATTAAAGTAACTGGCAGTCCTTCAGGGTTTTAAAAAGTATATTTTTGGCCCTCAAACCAAAAAAGGTCAGAAACCACTGATTTATGATGTAAAATTTTAAATGTGTTTATTTGTTTACTCTCTCTTTTTGATGATTTTGCCATCTTGAATGGAGGTAATTCTAAAAGTAAATGTGTGTTTTGGCTTTGGAAAGGCTGTCAAAATTGGCAGTCTTTTCATGTTATAGTTTCAAAACAGTTAATACATTGACTTTTACTGGCATACTATATTACTCTTCAGTTTTTTACTATAATTTGGTATCGTAGTACGAAAAGTTTTCAATGGTGCGGCCCTCAGGCCAATATCCTAGTCCTCCTGTGGCCTGCAAGATGATTTGAGTTTGAGACCCCCTGCACTAGTGGTTCTTTGAAGTCTTCATGTTCTTTATGCTAAGGTGGCCAATATCTGTCATTGGCATTACCCTGCTGAGCCAAAAGGAGACATGCATACGGGAAATGACCTGACCAAGGTCACGTAGCACGTCTGCAGTAAAGGTGGAAGTGAAATCCCACAGACGTCTGCTGCAGGCCCTACAACACGTGGCCTTCTATAGCTCAGGAGCATCACCCTTTATCCAGAACTGAATGTGGAAAGGCAAGACAAGCCAGTCACTAAGCATGGGTTGTAAAACTGGCTCTGAGATCCTATGACGTGTGGAATCCACATCCCTGGAAAACAAAATATTTATTTGGGCCAGTGGGCCAGACCTGACCATATGTCCCCACCTCACATACTTGGCATGAAGCTCTTGCTGGATGGTTACCAGTCACTCAGATGGTGGACTTTTGAGCTACTCGCCGATAGCTGTTGTCAGAATCCGGCAGTCCTGGGGTGGACTAGTTGCTGGTCTAGTGGCAGGTACTGCTCAATGCTAATAACAGCACGTGGTCCAGGGATGGAGAAATGTTTATGACCTATGTTCCCTCTAAGCTGTGCGCGTGTGCACACACAGGTCATGAAACCCGTGCACACAAGAAAATAAAGCCTGCACAAAAAAATTAAATAGTGCTAATATTTTTATGCCACTTCAAGAAAGCAGTTTCAAGTAGCATGTTTCAAATATGGTTTTGTAATTTATAAAATCCTTTCCATCACCATATCAAAATAAAATTTAGCTATTATTTGCATCATACACACTTGCTTTTTTGCACTCACAGGTTTGACCGCACTCACTAGAGTGTGCACAAATTTGGACATTGGTTCTGAAAATTTGCACAAAAGAATTTTTTTTTGCGCACACAGCCTATGAAAAATTAGAGGGAACATCGTTTATGACCCAACATAATCACATTTTTTTCCTCTTCCTGCCAGTGTAAATACCCAGAAGATTCCTAGACAAAGTGGCTCAGCCCCTTCCCTATTGAGCCTGTTACTTCAGGCCCCTTATCTACGCTACCAGTAGAACCCAAGTTTAGTAGCGAGATTTGGCACTCAAAACTGGTGAGTTGGGGGCCACCAAACAGTCTCATAACAGCCACATGTGAGCTGTATTTATGACTCCACACATACTGTGTTGTAGGATCACATTCACAAGTATTGACTCAGAGCCAAAAGGGCTATGGTCTCCCATAGTAGGGACTATTCAGATATTCATACAGGGTCACACAAGCACAAACTGGGGGGGGGGAGAAATGGAAAGACTTTTCCAGCGTGGTTAGTTAGGCACATTTGCTGTTAAGGCGACTCACCTAAACAGCAAGGTAATGCGCTAGTGCAGTGGTTGTCAAACTTTTTTCTTTGGTACCCAGTTCTGGACCCCCTCTGCCATGTGGTGACCCTCCACTGAAAAAAAGCGGCAGCCACCAGAAAATTAAACAGTGACCATGGCTTCGCCAGGGTGGGGGAAGGAGATGAGCTGCTCCCCTCCAGGCAGCAGCACAGGCAGTGCTGGTGCTGCAACTCAGTACGTTTGTAACTTTGATGACCACTAATCATGGCCCATGCAGAGGGTGATCCCACATGTCATCCTCCTGTCTCAAATTAGGAAGTATGTCAAGTGTCTAAAATTGCATGTAGTAGCTTGGAGTGTATCTGTGGGAGCACTCGACAAATGTGGGGATGACTGGGTGGAGAAATGAGATGGAAGTGCTGAGACAGGGGAAGGAGGAGAGGGCCAATGCCAGGCTGGGAAGAAAGGTCCTGAAAGAGCCTGTCTGCTGCTGAGCCTGTCCGCTGCTGAGCCTGTCCAAGTCCCTTTAAGTCCTGCTCCCTTCTCCACTGCCCAATCCCAGGAACTGAAGCAGCCCCTCTGGGTTCCACTTTCATCGCTGTTCATCATCTGCTTCCTGCTCCTGCATGAGTTTCCATGAACACACACTTGTCCACAATAGTGTGATTGAAGGGGTGCTAGCTATCTCTGCTTGGTCTGGTGAGCACAGTCACTGGCAACACAACAGGGCTATCCACTCCCCTTCAGCCTGGGATCTTGTTAGAACCTGTGTTGCCTCACAGTTTCACTCTGCTGTGGGGCACACTAGTTTCCCAGGACTGCCAAGAGAGTTGAGGCAGTGGCGAGCTTTAGTGCACTATAGACGTCTCTCTACCTTGTTCCCCAGCAAGGCCAGGTCTCTGTATAGCTTTAACTTCTTCTTCCAGCAGATCCATCCCTGAGTTGGATTTTATTCTGCAAAAATTTGGGCTCAGACTTCCAACCGAATTCCATGGCTCACATTGCTGGCTGCAGAAAACTCACAGCTCAGACACTACTGCCATGTTTCACCCACAAACAGCAAAGCTGAACAGTGGGTTACTTACCAGTAACTGTCCTTCTTCAAGATGGGCTGCTCCGATTCAGTCAGTAGTAGGTGTGTCTATGCCAGAGCACACAATTGGTTGGAAACCTTTTTGCCCTAGCCTGTCAAAATAGGGCTGGGGGTCACGCCCCCTTGCCACTCCATGGCTATATATGTGGCTACCGCCTTGTCCCTCCTCAGTCCCTAAAAGGCGCCAACTCTGAGTAGCAGCGATGGTGGAAGGGCTCTGAATGAATCCAAGCAGCCCATCTTGAAGAAGGATGGTTGGAGGAAAATAGAGTAATCAGGAACAGTCAGCATGGATTTACCAAGGGTAAATCATGCCTGACCAACCTCATCGCCTTCTATGATGAGATGACTGGATTTGTGGATGCGGGAAGAGCCGTTGATGTGATATACCTTGACTTTAGCAAGGCTTTTGATACGGTTTCCCACAGCATTCTCATTGGCAAATTAAGGAAGTATGGGTTAGATGTGTGGACTGTAAGGTGGATAGAAAACTGGCTAGAACAACGGTTTCAGCGTGTAGGAATCAATGGCTCCATGTCAAGTTGGCAGGCAGTAACAAGTGGTGTGCCCCAGGGGTCGGTCCTGGGGCCAGTTCTGTTCAATGTTTTCATTAATGATCTGGATGATGGGATAGATTGCACACTTAGTAAGTTTGCAGATGATACCAAACTGGGGGGAACGGTAGACACCCTAGAGGGCAGAGACAGGATTCAGGGAGACCTAGACAAACTGGAGCAGTGGGCCAAGACGAATCTCATGAGGTTCAACAAGGATAAGTGTAAAATCCTGCACTTGGGACGAAAAAACCCCATGTACTGCTACAGGCTGGGGAGTGATCAGCTAAATAGCAGCACTGGAGAAAAGGACCTGGGAGTCATGGTGGATGGGAAGCTGGATATGAGTCAGCAGTGTGCTCTTGCTGCCAAAAAGGCCAATGGCATACTGGGCTGCATCAGAAGAAGTGTTGCCAGCAGATCAAGGGATGTGATCATTCCCCTCTATTCTGCACTAGTGAGGCCACATCTGGAATACTGTGTCCAGTTTTGGGCTCCTCACTACAAAAAGGACATGGACAAATTAGAGAGAGTCCAGAGGAGGGCAACCAAAATGATCAAAGGGCTGGAGCACAAGCCCTATGAAGAAAGACTGAAGGAACTAGGCTTATTTAGCCTGCAGAAGAGAAGACTGAGGGGGGATTTGATAGCAACCTTCAACTACTTGAAGGGTTGCTCCAAGGAGGAGGGAGCTCGACTGTTCTCGGTAGTAACAGAGGGCAGAACGAGAAGCAATGGCTTCAAGTTACAGCTGGGGCGGTCCAGGCTGGATATTAGGAAAAACTTCCTTACTAGGCGAGTGGTGAAGCAGTGGAATAAGTTGCCTAGGGAGGTGGTGGAATCTCCATCTCTGGAGGTGTTCAAGTCCCAGCTGGACAAAACCCTGAGTGGGATGATCTAATGGGAGTGGTCCTGCTTTTTTTGGCAGGGGGTTGGACTAGATGACCTCGTGGGGTCCCTTCCAACCCTATGATTCTATGATTCTATGATACTGGTAAGTAACCCATTGTTCTTCTTCAAGTGCTGCTAGCAGAGCCATCCTTAAGGGGGGCAAAAGGGGCAACTGCCCTAGGTCTTGTGCTTTCAGGGGCCCCGCACTTTTGGGGGTCCCACACAAGTGGCAGGAGGAAGGGAGCAGGGACCGTCTTCAAGCTGAGGAGCTAGCCTGCCCAGGGAGCAGCTCTAGCTGGTCAGGGAAGGGGGAAGGAAATTCAGATGGGCAGCGTTTGGTTACAGGAACTCTTGACTTAAGTAGCTACCTTCCCACAACTGCTTCCAGAGGGGAAGAGAAAGGGCAAGTGCTGAGATAAAACTTATGGAGCCAGCCTCAGTCAAGCAAACGGGGACAAAGGCAGGAGAATGTCACATCAGCATCTCTAGAAAGCATTTGAGATCTTAAGGAACTTTTTTGCCTCTACACTTAACAAGAGTTTTCAGTCTTCAGGGATGTCTTTTTGAGCAAACTTCGCTGTGCAGATAATGATCTATTCTACCCAAGAGAGAAGACCCCAGACTAGCACTTATATGGAAATACTGGGTTTTTAGGGTTAATGGCCATCAATCAACACATTAAAGAAGTTTTTTGTCCTTCCTTCTGCACTGTAAGTATGCCCCATTGTCTCTGACTGCAGTCAGGGCACCAGTTCCAAAGCATGGCAAAGAAGAAAGCAGCTGTGGCTGTGTGGGTCTAGTTTCAGGAAACAAACACTGAATACCTGATGTAAAACAAACAAGGAGTCTTGTGGCACTTTTACAAGCTAACAAATAAATCTTTAAAAGTGCCACAAGACTCCTTGTTTGTTTTACATCAGGGTAGCTGAAAGGAGGCCAAAGGTCCCTTGTTTCTTCCTCTCATCCTGAAACAGTACCTGAGTGTCATTACTTAGATCACCAGCAAAGCAATGAGGAATGTATGAATACATATATTAAAATAAGATGGGAAAGGAGAGAGTCAGGCGGCATAAAGGAAATAACATGCATTAGACAATTGGAATCCAGTGCTTTAAGGTGAGAGAGGACTTGGATTTATTTCTTGATATTATCCAAAAATAGCATCTCTCTCTCTGAATTTTCAATTGAACAAAGACTTGATCTAAGCAAAATTATTAAACTTGTAAAATTGTGTGCCCATCTTGAACAGAAAACCAGCACCACAAAGAAGTGTACCTCCAGATGCTCCTGTCCACTTGGCTGTGAGGTTGATGAAACATCACCATGCCACATTCAGTATTGCCTACCTCAGACATCAAAAATAGTCACAAGTCTGGCTTAAATATATCATTAAAACGCACTTAAAAATAAAGAGCTGTTTAAAGAAATAATAAATGGGGGGGAGCTATTTTCTTTGACGTCTGTGTTTTGAGCCTTTAGGATAAAGTCAGGTCATGTTTTTCTGCTTCTCTTTGCAACTTTTTAGCCTGAGGGCTAGACAGCCTGACCAGGGAAGGGGAAGTATAACTGTGCCAGAGGGCTTGCAACTTAGGAAGCCCTTATGCAGGAGAGTAGAAAAGTGCATGTGTACCCAGGGAATTACCAGCCAGGGTGAACATGAGCTACAGACGCAGCAGTTGATGGGAAAGGGGTAGCAGGGCCCCTGATTTGAATCCTGAGGGTGGGCATAACTAAAGTTGACAGGGTCTCGTGAACCTGAGGCGAAAAACTCCAAACAACCTGGGGGAGGAGGGGAGACACGAAGGCCGCGCTGTCAGTAGGCCGATTAGTAGGGATTATCTCCTATTTTTTTTTGGAAGGGTGGGAATCACCAGAGGCATGAACAATGTCGGTGCCCAAGCGTCTGAGACTTGTGAACCGCATACAGGAGGTAATTTTCCCAAGAGGGGAAGAAAATGCCAGCCTTCAAGGAAGTACAATGCAGAGAGACTTCAGGCACCCCACATAATCATAGGAGGGAGCATCCGCTAAGCCAAAGAGGAAAATTTAAGGCGAGGAGTACTAGAGACGAGATGGATCCTGGTTGGTTGTTCAAGGTATGTGGAAGTGCAGCGTATTTGGTCCTACAACCCCTCATGAGTATAACCCATCATGTTGTCTCGTGACAGCCAGGGGTGTCGCTGCCCTGGGGAGGGACTCAGAGCATAGGCCGAGGCCCCGCCCCAGCCCGCAGGCCCTGCCCCCTGGCCGGGGACAGGGCTGGAAGCTGCCGCGCCGCCACAGGTGGCTAGGCCCCGCATCCTCAGCCAGGGACCGGACTGGAAGTGGCTACGGGCAGCCGGGCCCTGCATCCCCGGCTGGGGCTGGGGCCTGAAGTGGCCAGGGGTGGCTGGGCCCAGCATCCCCAGCCGGGGACAGGACCACCACCGCCGCAGGCGGCCAGGCCCCGAATTCCCCGCTGCAGCCATGGGCGGCTGGGGCTGGGGCTGCCACTGCTGCAGGCGGCCAGGCCCCAGATCCCTGGCTGGGGCCGGGGCCCCCACAGCTGCCAGTGGCAGGGCTCCAGATCCCCAGCTGGGAACGGGGCTGCCACGGCCGCCGGCGGTTTGGCCCCGGATCTCTGGCCCGATTGGGCTGGAGACCAGGAGAGGGGCAGTCCCATCAGACCCGGGGCACTGGCGCTGGGATTCGGGGCACGTGCCCCGGGTGCCCAGCGCCAGCGACGCCCCTGGTGACAGCGTGTTCTGTGGAGTAGGGGAGGGCAGGTGAGAGAAGGGCTCCTCCAACCCTGACCAAATTATTTCGAGGGTAGCTTCTTCTGAGATAAATAAGAGGGCAACCCAAGTGATAACCATTATGGGTCCTCGAAGGTAAA
The DNA here is from genome assembly GCA_007922195.1 of Podocnemis expansa. Taxonomy (NCBI): domain Eukaryota; kingdom Metazoa; phylum Chordata; order Testudines; family Podocnemididae; genus Podocnemis; species Podocnemis expansa. The sequence continues at coordinate 207,219 of ML682063.1, read as the reverse complement.
CGAGATATGGCACTGGCTGGAGGGGAAGCAGGGGGGGAGCATCCCCCGCAGAGGAAGAATCCTTAGGGGATTCCAATGGAACCACCAGGTGGTACTTTTGGGATGAGGGCAGTACTTTGGTTTGGGATTTTGTCTCAGGGTTGCCCTCCCACACAGGGCGGGTGCGCTTTTCTCCTGGTACTCGAAGTAGAGCAGGTAATGTTCTCCTGATATGGGAGGAAGCGGGAACCCCAGTTTGATGTTAGGCCAATTGGCCCACCATCTGAGGGAATGGGAGGTTCTGTGAAGTTCAAATTGTACTCGTGACCTTAAGGAGGATGGAAGGTACCTGGTGAAGCAAACCAGAGGGCATAGAGTAAGCATTACCTACCCCTTGTGGGCTAGGGGAGTGGCTAGTAGGCCAAGAAGGTAACATACCTAAGTATTTTACATCCCCTTGGGCGTCCTGGGCACTACGGAGCAGGGCATCCGTTTTGGCTGGGAACAGAGGCCCACCTTGAAAGGGGAGGTCAAGTATGACCTGCTGGGAGGAGGCACCTTCGCCTCCTGGAAACATGCCGCCCGCCGCAGGGCTACGGCTGAGGCCAAGCTGCGGGTCGCTGCATCCATGGTGTCCCAGGCAGATAACAACAGGTCCTGGGACACTATTCTGCCCTCTTCAAGGAAGATGACATAGTCCACCCTATTCTTTCCGGGGAATAAATGTCTGAACTTGTTCATGGACTCCCACACATCCATGACATATCTGGCTACCAGGGCCTGATTATTGTCTACCTGCAACTGGAAGGTAGAGAAGGACTAAGCCTTCCTCCCCAGGAGATCTAACTCCCTTGCATCCATTGATGCTGGGAGACAGTTGCAAGAATCCTGCCCCGGGCTTAGCGCTGCTTCCACCACCCCTTGAGGCAGTGCTGGGTGGTGGGTGAGGAAGGGAAAGTCTTCTGCAGGGAGCTGGTATTTATGGCCTGCCGTGTCCGATATGGGGGCTATGGACCCAGTGGTTTGCCAACGTGACATGGCAAGGTCCCGTACACTAGGGCGTAGGGGAACTATTATGGGCTCAGGTGAAGGGAAGGCTGGGCTGAAAAATGTGTCACTAGGCCTCATGGGAGAATGAGCCTCCAGCCCCACATGAGGCAGACACGCCGAAGGAGGTTGAAGTGTGCCATGAGGTCCCTCATGTAGGAACAGGCTATGGGGTTCAGGGCTCTGTCCGATGCCAGAAGACACGGGGCCAGACCGGACAGAGTGGTACCAAGGGGACCCCCTGTTGGGGTCTCCTGAGAAGACCATTCATGGGGTCGCTACCTATAGGGGGTCGGAACTGAGGGCCATGAATGGGGCCATTTACTCCCCCTCAAGACACCTGCCTCAGGGGTTGAGACGCCTCACAGGGCTGTGTTTGCAGTGCTGGAGAAGGCAGGGTAACATGGCGCCGAGGGGAGGACTCAGCGGTACTGGGGCCTTCTTGTATGGCTGGCTCTAGTGTCGGGAAACTCAGCACCAAGGTTGGTGATGGAGTTCGGCAGCACTTCTGGGGTGACCAGGCTCCCGAAGCAAAGGCCGGTTTACCCCTTTTCTTGGGGGGGGTACCGGGGTGGCAGGTGTTGGCTGGAGGAGGTGCGCCTTCGTTGCTTCAAAGGCTTCCAGAGTGGTAGGGACTGGCACCGGCTCCTGCCTGTCCCAAGGTCACCCTGGGTGGGGGACATAGAGTGGCACCGGCACTTCCGTACCCACATCAGTACTGAGCTCGTCTTCTTTTGCTCTCGAGGAGAGTGGTGCTGGGAAGGCTCCAGCGCCAAGCTGGCTCGCAGTGCTGAGGGATGCCCCAAAGCTTCAGGGGTAGGCTGCCGCACTTGCTCCAAGGCCAACGCATGGCGCCTTTGCTCTCTGTCCTTCATGGTCTGTGGTTTAAAGGACCAACAGCGCGGTCAGTGACCAGATGGGCTTTGCCCAGGCACCAGATGCACTTCTCTTGGGGGTTGTCCTGCGGGACGGCCTTGCCACAGACAGCACAAGGTTTAAACCCTGGCATAGCTAGTGGCAAGTAGGGGCGATGTTCTGCTTGGCGAGAGTAGCTCTTTTCTGTGGAACAACATCCTTGAAGAGGCTCTTCCAGTCGAGTGAGTGGCTCATAAAAGACGCAAAGACAGGCTGCTTGCGTGATCGCGAGGAGTGGGCTGTTCTGATACCGTCGCTGAGGGGGGAAAATGGAACTGAGCGGAGATGCAGCGGTGGCCACATATATAGCCATGGGGTGGTGAGGGGGCAGTGGCCGCCAGCCATTTTGACAGGCGAGGGCAAAAAGGTTTCCGACCAATCATGCGCTGCGGCACGGATACACCTATTGCTGAATGTATCCGAGCAGCGCTCAAAGAATGCAGCTTAAGCTGAACAAGTGGAGCTTTATTAAATGCTGTGCAGTGCTCAGCCTGTGTGGCTCAGTTTCTTCCAGTCTAATTCCCCAAGTTCCCTCAGTGTCCCACCCATAGCAGCCTCCGTAAGGAACATGGGCCCTCTGACTCCAGCTCCACTTATCATGATATACCATCAACAGCTCTATAGCACTCAAAGTGTTAACCTTTCCACTTTGTTTTGCTCCTTTGCACAGCAGAACCACACTGGCCTCCTTGCCTTTAGGGCCCTGTGAGACCATGAATATCAGTGTGGGATCATTAAGACTGATAATTAAGAAGGGAAGAGAAAAGCAAACTGTTCTAGTACGAGCCTGTGTTAGAAAGTATGGTATTTTTATTAAAATTTATAACTTTTTTTGCAAGCAAGGGAAGTCAACCCCTTGAAAAAAGAGGCAAATCCTAATTTTTAAAAATAACTGCAACCCCTCCCACTCCAAAAGCTCCCAGAAATGGTGGTATAAGGGGGTGTCCAAAGTTTTTTTTCTTTTTTTCACTGGGTCTATTGCTAAGAAGCTCAAAGTAGTGGTTCCCAACCTTTTTCAGGCTAGGGACCCCTTTTTAACAAAAAAGGTCTTTGAGGCCCCCCCAGGTGATTATGTAATCTGGCCCGCGCCACTCTGATGGTGCCACTGGGACATCTAGTGAATGCCAACGCCATCACCATGGCCCGTGCCGCTGGGGAGTTGAGCCATGGCAGCTATGGCCTCCTGCCCTTGCCCCTGCCGGAGACCCACCGTGGCCCTCATCTCTCTACCAGGATCCGGCCATGGGCTGCATCGGGGCTGCAGCTGGATTCCGGCCCTGGTAGGGAGAGGCTCTGTGGACCTCCTGCAACATGTCCACAGACCCCTGGGGGGCCCTGGACCCCAGGTTGGGAACCACTGGCTCTAAAGTTGCTTGCCAGTGGCCTCAGTTCTTTTCGTATAATCAGGAGATGCAAGCTGGAAGCTAAAGCTTGCCTTTAGTGATCTATGAATAACCCTCAATCACTTGAGAGAAGCCTGCAAAGGGACACAGTGAGTCAGAGAGGAGACAAAGCAATTGCTTGAATGACCCTTAGCACCTCATGGTTAATCCTAATGACGTCTTTTCACATCCCTCGTTTTTGTCTCAGTGCTGTGCACTGAAGGCTCATACTGTGTTACGTCTCCCCTCCTCTCCGGCTCTCCGGGGAACGGCATCGGCTGGCAGGGGAGCCCCTCCCTTCCCCATGCAGCACCAGTGACTACCCATCTGCGACCCAGTACCGGGTTGCGACCCCAACTTTGACAACCACTGCACTAGAGCCGTGTTTCTCAACTGGTGTTCTGCAGACCCCCAGTATGCTAAAGCAGCAGTTCCCAACTTTTTCTGTGCTGTGGCACACCTTGATACCTTTAATGATTTTGAGGCACACCACCACATAGTCTCCCAATGAACTCATGAACATCCACGAGCCAATCCAGAACTGAGAAGTTTTTCAAAGAATTGTGGCACACCTGATGGTGCACGTGGGTGCCATGGCACACTGGTTGCGAAACATTGCTCTAAAGGTGTTTCACAACTGATCCGTCCCTCCCTGTTGGGGGGAGCAGGTGAGTAGACAGAAGGAGCAAGACGTGTTCCTGGGGGATTTAAAATACCCCAGCTGCAGCAGTTTCCAAGCATGCATCGGCATTTGCTGCCACCTTGTTCCTTTGTTGTGGCTGTCACTCCAAGAATAGATGAACTTTGTTCCAGCATGCAGGCTCCAAATTCCCATTAAAACATAATAGTATTTTCAGTTTTAAATTATGTGCATAATCATTATGTATTTATTTTTAGAAATAAACACATTAATCATAAGATTGTATTTAACTTGGGTTCCTGAAGTGTTTTCACAGGAAAGCATAGTACACAGATATTACAACCAGTATGTACTGGCTTTTTGGAGTTTTCATCAGGTGTTACTTGAAAAGTAATTAATGCCTTTAGGTCTTCCCCAAGTCACTAAAGCTTGAGAAACGCTGCTCTAGAGGACCTGGATGTAGGCAGGACATATGGTTAGCTGCCATGGTTACTAATGGAGTATTAACTACAGGTGGAATGGATACAAGTCATGTTGACACCCAATCTTCCCAAGAACTCATTAATGTTATTTTGTAGAGCACTCACATCAGTCTGAAGATCTATCATTTCCTAAACTTGGAACAGAAACAAAAAACACAGCAACACTCACTTTCAAGGACTCTATTTTAGTTTTTGGCACAGTTTTCAGTGTTGAGATTTTACTTAAAAGAAAAACTGAATCAATGGATAATGAGGTTACAGTCACGTCTGACTCTCTTTAGAGCAAATAGAAGATACAGTCAATGTTTCTTCAGAGTGCTCATCAAGAAGTTGGGGAAAAATGTGGCTTTATTCAGAGGGAGATCTGTGTCAGCTGCTCCCTGAATTCCTTTCTTTCTAGACCATAATGTCTGAGTGTCCCTGATCTACCACATTTTACTCACAACAATGTGATTGCACATGGTTTCCCTGGCCCAAAAGGAACAGTATGTCCAAGTTCAATGGAGAGTTAGAAATGGTTTTGTTTTAAAAACCTCATATGAAGTCTTTTAGAACAAACCTCCATAGAAATGCACTTACTGTTGAGAGATACATACAAGATGTGCACGCAGTAAGTAAATATGCAGCCCAGATAACAAAAAGAGCAGCTTGGACTTTATTTAGCGTCCATGGAGGAGTAACAGTGGCTTGAGTACAGCGTAACCTTCTTCCTAAGTTCCCTGCCATTATTTCTTCTGATCCGGGGGGCGGGGGGGAGTCACTGCAAATAAAATGCAGCAAAGCGTCATTGCCTGGTCATAATATTGTGCTATCAAGAACCTACATATGGAGAGTCACCTCTGACATAAAGTTGCCAGCTTTCAACACACCTTGGGGACTGACTTCCCAACTCTCCAGGAACTGAAAGACATGCTTGTGAAAATTAATGCTTGTCAAATGTGTCAAGGGAACAAGGAAGTGGAAGATGGCAGAACTTAGCCACAAAGTCCTAAGCTATCCTAATACGCCTGGATCTCACACCACAACGGGGTCTGGGCAGGGATACATTCAAGAACTGGCTGTCTGCATCACTAGTCTCTAATGTGTGTCCTAATTTTTGTTCCAGAGACATTTTTAAAGACCTGGTCACATGGACCTAGCAGATCTCTGCGCAGAAAATGTTCCCGTTGCCGCACTGCTGCCAAACTGTTGCACCCAGTTCCTTTCTTCCTACACTTGCGGAAGAGGTTACAGTATAAAATTTAAAGAGGGAGGGGATCAGAACCATCACAAATAAGAGTCATATATTTTAGCTTTGTACCCAGCAGACATCAGATTCACTGATAAACCTTGTAAGCTCACTCCCGTGCTGTGGGGGTGTCAGAAATAAAAGTTAAACATGAAAACCAACCCCACCCAGCCTTTCTGGGCTTTGTGCCAAGGTTGGCTGGGCTGTCGTGGAAAGTTCATTTGCCAGGAAAGTGCTTCAACCACTTCCTGAAAATATTTATGTTTGTATGCTGTAAGGCAAGCTATAGGCGAATCTCACTCCCCTGCATACAGAGCGGCTGCCTCATTCCAGTCTGAGATGCAGTCAACTGTTGCAGCAAGGTCTCCAGTTACTAAGAGAGCGATGCGTTTACAGTCATAAAGTCACATCACGATAACTTGGTAAATCAACATGTGTCAGTAAGAGCTGGTGCACTAGTTCCACACAAGGTCCCTGCATCAACAGGATGCAGTTAGCTACTAAACAGATGTCATAATCCAGCCCTACATAAACAGAATATATTGACAATGTCTTTTATTAAACTTGCTGAAGAATAGAAGGCAGTCATCCACAACAGGCAGCGTGAAATAAAATTCTGCTGTCCTCCTAAATAAGAGCAGCATTTCTGTTTGAACATCCCATGGTAGGACAGTCCGATTTCAACGCACCAACCAGCTTCTTCCTCCAGCCTCATTCAGAGAAAGCTCAAAAAAAGGGCAATTTGCCACTTGTTGCTTTCCTAGCTGGTTTGTCCCCAGCAGTTGGACAAAGCAAACAAGCCCCAAAAATCTGTTCTGCCATTCCCTTCTTGGGTTTATGGCCATGGGTGGAGGGTGTACCTAACTACACCAACATCGAGCAGCGTTAAAGTGGATTGAACATTACAGAAAAGGTAATAGTGCAAGAAGAGAGAGCTTTCCACCTTGGACTGCATCCATAACATAGGTCAGACAAGGGTTATTTCCTCTGTTTGGTGCTTGGGTCACGAAGCGGGAAAGTGAGCATGACCTGTTTCATCCCTTAGTGCCTTGCACTGGAGGCATGTCCCAGTTGTAGGCTCCTCTGTGCACCGAAAACACGATGCAGAACTTACATGTGACCCTCCCTTCACTGTCGCTGGCTACATGGTAGGGAGCCCGAGCGACTGCTCTGCATCTTTTTTGCTGGGCAGCATGAACTACAGCAGGATTCCTATGCTGTTCTGTGTGTCAATGCATTGGTGAAAGCAGGTGATATTAAAGCCTAAGTCTCATGCTCCCACATGCCCAGTTTGAGCTTCACTGACTGTGGCCCCTTTTTCTCTAGTTAATAGCATTTACTCTTCAGCATCTACCCTGACTACGGGGGAATCCAGCTGCAATCAATGGGTGCTGCAGCCCTCTGCCAGCAAACAGCAGCAGCTGGCAACTGCCATGAAGAAGAGAAGTGAGCAAGGGTGGAGAGATCTGATTTAGTTGGGGGTAGAGAGGAAGAGGCATCAAGCCTGATGTCCTGGCTTTTCACAGGCCCTCTCTTCTGACTTCTGAAACCAGCACAGCTTTCTTTGTTCCTGCGTAATAAGGTGGAGATGTGTGGGGAGGAGGGAAGTGGGACAAAACTTAATTTGTTTTTTTAATCTGCAATATAAAGTTTTAAATAGGCTTATTAAAATAATTTTTAAAAAAAGAATCAGCCCTGCCCCCACCCCAGCATAAACCTGCTTTGCTGGGAGCTGCCAGCACAAAGTCTTTCCCTTAGTGCCCAGAGACGTGTTGTGTAGGTGGGTAAGATCCTGAGAGGAGAATGATAAAAACAAGTCTGCCTGGCCAGCTGTTGCCCTCCGCCATTGCTGTAGAAGTCCTGCTGTGAGCGCCGCGGTTTGCTGGCCATGGTGGAGTTATTCCAGCCCCAGAATGTAGTTGATACCTTGCACCAGTCCAATTATAACAGGCTGCCAGGCCACCAGATAGCGTAGCCAGTCAAGCAGCTGCCCGTACATGACGTGGGGCCTTTCCCAGCTGTAGGTGGAAAGAGTTAAAGCAGCAAAACGGGGAAGCAAAGATAAATGTGGGGCTGGCTCAGGCAGCTGCAAGTGTGTCAGGTCTCAGCCATCAGTTACATCTGACTTGATAGCCTCAGTGAAGCTTGAGGGGGAAACTTAGAGGAAGGGGGTCTAGGACATGCTCAAGCTGAGGTACCAGAGACAGAAGGGCCCTCTAAAACAGAGATTCTCGCTTACTGCTGGCACTGATCCCCCCGCCCTCAGGCCAAAAAAAAAAAAAAGCATTCAGAGCACTGCAATCCATGGGCAGAGGAGAGTCCCCACCCCACACCAGGGAGCTGGGGCAGGAGAACTACAAGGAAAGTAGTAAGGAGGGGTTTCACCCAGTTTTATCCCAACCCGTAGAGACTCCAGCCTCACTTGAATGGATGAGCTATAGGGCTAATGTCTGCACTAGCCAATTAGCCTGGACTAAGCAAGCTTAGTCCAGACTACTTTGATCCAGGTCTACACTAGCCTTTGACTAGCGTGAACTAAAAAATTTCTTAGTTCAGACTAGCCAAAACTTAGACCGAACTAATAAGCTCAATGGGTTAGTCTGGACTATGTGTGATGCAGACCAGGACTAATTGTTAGTTCAAACTAAACAAGTGCAAACTAAGCCATTAGTTTAAAATAGTCACATGCCAAGTTTGAACTAAAAAGTTAGTTCGAACTAGGATGCACGGCTAGCTCAAACTAAGCAGCTGTGGTTAGTTGAACTAGCCTGATGCTGGTTTGGACTAACCTCAAACTTTTTTAGTTCAGATTAGCAAGTCCTAAAAAAGCAGATGTAGACATCACTTAGAAGAACAGAAGTGAGACCATTTCCCGTTACCTTCTCCCAGACTGCGTCAGGGAGGAAAGCCTGCACTAGACGGGGGAGTGCCTGGTAATCTCGTCCTCTCCTTTACATATGTTCCCGGCACCAGGGGAGCCTGCCAATTAAACTTGCCATGAGCTCATGCTGACCTTCATGGGTCTCTACAGTCCCCACACAGACTTAGCAGAGGGCGCACTGGGGCCTCACACCCAGAACTCAGAACTAAGTACAGGCTTAGCCTAACAGAATAGCTACTGCAGATTGGGGTGAGAAAAGACCAGCTGACAGACACAGCTCTGCCGACAAAACTCCACGCGCTGCTCCAACACTGGGTGTTTCCCAGGTAAAGAAGTAGCCTGTGTGTTTGCAGGGTGCTTGCTCCTTGACTGAAGCATATTGTAGGTGGTTTTTTTTAGGGGGAGAACAGATGCTGATCTTAACTGGGGAATTTTGCGAGGGAGGTTACAGAGACAGCGGGTGGTAAATATACTCCATTAATATCTTGTAAACTAAAGGCACACCCTTGGAAAAAAAAAAAAAACCCAAACACCAAGAAAGGAAAAAGCTGCAGGAGGAAGAAGAGAACGCAGCTGGAAAATCAGCAGTAGAGCTGTGGCAATCCATATTATTGCACTGAATGGAGCACATCTGATGATCTACTCTGTGGGCATGGGATGAATGTGTGCACTCCAGAGTATGGAGTTTCATCAGCAGAGCTGTGTCTCTCAGCTAGTCTTTTCTCCGGGCCCTCAGAGACCGTGTGCAAGCTTTGTAGAGCAGGGTCACTGAACTGGAAGAGTGAAGGAAGACAAGGGAACACAGATGAGACCCCCCCCTGCACCACCACTCTGACAGCATCTGTGCTGTTGAGGATGATGACAGTGTCAGGGACGATCATCATCAAATTTGGGCAGAGGGAAATGATCCTGTAATTGGGACCCTCCTTCTGGATAATGTCCGGCATCCTCAGAGGGTAAATCTATGCTCCCAAATTAAACAAAGAGGACCCAAAAAATGCCACTTTGATTAAACACCACAGTAAAAGAAGCAATTAGTGGCAAAAAGTCATTTCCTAAATAAAAAAAGGAAGTTAAATCCTATTGAGAAAAACAAAGGAGCATACACCCTGACAACTGAAGTGTAAAAATAGAATTAGGAAGGCCAGAAGAGAATCTGAAGTTCAGCTAGCCAACAACAAAAAACACAACAGCAAAAATATTTAAGTACATCAGAAGCAGGAAGCCTGTTAAACAGGGATGGTCACCTCCTGAGAATCAGAATAAATGGTCTGGTTTCAGAATGGAGATAGGTAAATAGTGGTGTCTGCCAGGGGTCTCTACTGGGATCAACACTGTTCAGCATACTCATAAATCACCTGGAAAAGGGGTAAACAGTGAGGTGGCACAGTCTGCAGATGATACAAAACTACTCAAGATAGTGAAGTCGGGAGTCAATTGCAGAGAGTTAAAAAGGGAACGCAAAAAAAAAAAAAGGGGGGGGGGAGACTGAGCAACAAAATGGTAGATGTATCTCAGTGTTGATAAAAAGTAAACCAATTACACATTGAAAAAACACAGTCCCAACTCTACATATAAAATGATAGGGTCTAAATTAGCCGTTACCGCTCAAGACAGACCTTGGAGTCATTGCAGATAGATAATTCTCTGAAAACATCCACTCATTCTGCAACAGAAGTCAAAAAAGCTAATGATAGTGGGAAACATTAGAAAAAGGATAGATAATAAGACAAAATATTGTACTGCCTCTTCATAAATACAATACTATGTGAAGATCTAGTCACCTCATCTCAAAAAAGATACATCAGAACTGGAAAATGTACAGGAAAGGGCAACTAAAATGATGTAGGGTATAGAATAGCCTCTACATGAGAAGAGAGAAATAAGACTAGGAGTTTTACTAATGGGAATATGATAGAGGTCTATAAAATCATGACAAGTGTGGAGAAAGTAATTAAGTGTTATTGACTCAAAAACCAGGGGTCATAAAATGCAAGTTAGGCAGCATGTTTAAAACAAAAGGAGGTATTTCTTCACACCCCCCCACAGTCAACCTGCGGAGCTCCTTTCCAGAGAATGTTGTGAAGGCCAAGATTACAGACGGGTTGAAAGAAAAACTAGAGAAATTCCTGGAGGTCAGGTCCATCATCGGTTATAAGCCTGTATAGGCAAGATAATGCTGTATGTGAGGCCAGGACTGGGAGACAGGGAAGGCTCACTTGATGGTTACCTGTTCATTTCATTCTCTCTGAAGCACCTGGCATTGGCCACTGTTGGAAGACAGGATACTGGGCTAGATGGACCCAGCAACCTGCTGTTGCTGGAGGCTGTGTCTGCACAAGGGGGCTTTGCTGGCACAGCTGTGCTGTGACAAACCCAGTAAGTAGACATAGACTGTTCCACTGAGAGTATGATCAGAGCCATGCCCTCTTTCAGTTCAGTTTTGTAGCAACCAAGATCCTCAAAACAAACAGCCAAAATGTGACATTACAGGAAGCAGCCAAAAGGTCTTATGTGGCCAGTCTGGTGATAAGGATGGGGCCAGGTTCACCACGAAAGCCAGATGTCAAGTTCCTCTAATGCTTATCTGCAATAGTAAGAGTGAAGCACATGCAGTAAGGGGGAAGAGAGGTATTTGCCTCTGCCCTGGGAGCGCCTGCAGAGGTATAGAGGATGAGCACAGAGGGTGAGGGGCAGGATATTTTCAGGTGTGTTCGACAGCTGGGCCAGGCATTTGGCTTGAATCGGAAGCTCATGTATTCACCAATTGTTACAATAACCTCTACTAACTGCTGGTGAGGGAAAAGGTATAAATAGGAGACAGAGGAATCAGGCCAAACAAAAACAGCCAAGTGGACACAATTCAAGGACTGGGTTGAAATGATGCTGTTAAGAACAGGAGACATGGAGCCAGAAGTTAACAAGCAAGACCTGGTGTATCAGACAGTAAGCCTGAGCAGTGGACAAAATAGGAAGGGGAGGGTCTACTCCATCCATCACTTCCTGTTCGGGTCAAGTCCTCACCAGGAGGTCTTATGGGGAAGAGACAGGACAAAAAGAATATGGCAGACAAGGTGACGGCCATGCACACCAGTTCCTGGGAGCCCAGGCCTTCCTCATCCTGCTCTTGAGAAGTGCCCTGAACAGACCAGACTCTAAGGAGGGGCGCAGATGACCTGCCTCCCCAATCCCCCCACCAGGACCAGCTGAATCCCAACAAGACCCAGGCCAGAAGGGACTTTAAACAGCACCAACAACCCTAACTGCTTTGATACCACCTAGAAGGGGCTTTCCTCCATAAAACTTCCTCCAGCTAAAGGGGAAAGGCACAAGAGATGTTGCTTAAATAAAAGCCTTACATAATACTCTACATTTCCAGAACTTTAATGGTTCCTCCTCCTTTTTTGTATCCTTAATAAGGTTAAGGGGATTTTTAACGGTATGTTTGTCATGGTATGAAGCTGGCAGAGGCCTTGGTCTTCTAACCCCTTGTTTAAAATGGTTTGATGTGGGGCAGTGACTGGGTATGTTAACATCTTTGGTCCAGCTACATCAGTACAACTGGGATGGAGAGAGAGGGAGTATAGAAGGTTGGTGGTTGGAACAAGGGAAACCAAAACTGAGGGAGAAATATATCATGGGTCCCCCTTACATAGGGCTTTAGTTTGTGGCACTCTGCAGATATTACCCAATACTCACCACACCTCCTGTAGGAGAAAGTAAAAGGTTAAAGATAAGTAGAAGTGTCTGGGTATTGGCTCAAGGCCTACCAAAACAATCCAGTAAAGTAGGCTTGAATGACATGCACAGTGGGCATGAATTGAAGGGACCACGATAACCTCATAAAAATTGGCATGAAATAAGCTGAAGATGAGAATGTACTTGGAGAAAGGTGGTGTTAGCCCAGTTTCATGCCAAAAGAAATAAGGAGGTATGCTATGCCTAAGTGACCTGTGCAAAGGAGAGGTTTTGGCAAATCATGACACCTTGATGGACTGTGATGCCCAGGGACCTATCAAATTAAGGGGTGGTGTCAAAGGAGAGATGCACAAGTCAATTAAGTTGAAGGCAGATAAGGTGTAGAAGTAGGAACCCTAGAGATCAGACTTTGTGCAGCCGAGAGACTGACAGTCCTACTGTCAGTTGAGCTGTTCCATTGCATTGAGAGCACCAATGCTGACAACAAATCTGTTGATATGGATTGTTTGCCATAGTGCTACATTGCAATAAAGCCTAGCCCAGCACCTTCGTTTCTACACAGATCTGTGGTAGTGTTGGTTTCCTCGATCATGAGTGTTGCCTCAGTTTACTCATGCATGCATTCACACATGCGGCCAAACTGATATTGGTGCCGGACACAAAACGACACTGATAAGAAACGCATCTTGCCTGACGTGCCTGACCACACTCTGCCTGGCGTACCACACCTCGGAAAGAGTGAGAGAAGTATTCTGTTCACAGGCGGGAGATTAAAGGCAGGGAAATGTCTTGTCCCACTACCCTACAGGTTACTGCAAAGCAGGGATTAGAGTTTGGGGCTTCCTCACTGCCGTGTGTGCTCGTTCTTCCACATCATGCCTCCTTTGGGGTTAAAGGAACAGATCCCTGCTCCCCCCCCTTGAAGCCAAAGGAAATTTTCCCACCAATTTCAAGGAGCAAATTTCACCTAGGGTGAGCCAGGGAATCCGTGGAAGACCTGGGGTTAGAATCAAGGACTTTCTGGAAACCCAGTCCTCCCACATCTTCAGTGCAGGGCCATAATGTTGACTGGTTAATAAGTTTGCAGATCACATTTAAGGTACATGGCAATCAAAGGTTAAAAAAATAAAGCTGCTAAGTCAGAAAAGGATACGGATTACTGAACATTCTCTTGAGATCCACCTTCTCTTTGCAATATGGACACGTCTGTTTCTTCCCAACGATGCACCAGCCTCGGATACAGAACTCGTGGAATCTGAAAGGTGACAAGTTAAGGGAAGCTGCTCTCAATGGAGGGGAGGGGAAAACATCACAGATTAGAAAAACTGGGATTAGAAATAGGTATGCCCAGCTATGCAACTCCCTGCCTCTAAATCACAGACAGGAAGCCATTCAGATCTACCTGATCAGACACAGATTTGTTAAGTTGAGATATGTTGGCAGCCACACTTAGACATGGAAAATAATTCAGGATGAAGATGGCCTGACTGTTCCGCACTGATCTCGATCACATCGTCCTGTTCACCCCACTCTCCCTAATGTGACCACTAACCCATTTGAGTAACCAGGTCACTGGCTGAACTAAGACACTAAATCTTGCCAATTAACCCATCAGGATATGGCAGAGGTCAGGTTTAACTGAAGCAGTGGGGTACACAGTGGGACAGTCACCATGACTTGATAGATGTAGGTGGCGCAGACAGAGACACAGTTAAAGCTGCCAAATACTTGTCCGTGTAAGACATTTTTCAGTTGCAGTGTGACAAGCCTAATCCATTAAGGCTGAGCACAGCCAGGAGCAGGTGATAGGGAGAGGCTGGAGGAACAGGCGCAGAAGGGTCTGTAACCGTTACAGGAACGTCTCCTTCTAGAACCTAGAATTGAGCTGACTACTCCTGAATCTCCACATTTCTTTGCTTTCTAGAACCTAGCTGTGAAACCTAGAAATAAAGTATAGCTTCGTCCCCACCCAGTGTCAGGTTTATATAGTATGTAACAGCAACCCACTGCCACTTGCTGTTCACTCAAACTGTGTAGAGCCAGGGTGTCAAACTCATTTGCTCTGGTGGGTCAGATTTGACTTAAATGTACTTCAAGTGGGCCGTACATGCCATAAATCAAATAGGAGAACACTCTTTGGCATCAAAGTGCTGTGTATGTGAAACTGTGCTCCATAATACCTCTCTGTTAGAGAGACAGTGTGGTCTCATGGAGCACAGCCTTGCATACCCAGCGCCCCATGACATTGCAAGACCTGACACTCTCATGGCATTGCTGAAGTGCTGGGTATGTGAGACCACAATCTCTCTCTGTTAGACAGAGAGCGGCCCCATGGAGCACAGTCACTGACCTACGCATGTTTGACACCCCTGGCACAGAGGATCTTGAGATCCCAACCCAATCAATGTGGAGGTCAGTTGTGTTTATTGGTTAGTCCATTTGTTTTTATCTGAATGACATAGGACTTTTTAATTCAGCCCACTTGTTCATTGGCATGATCATGTATGTTAAAGGGTCACATGCTGCTTTCTTCAATGCATTTGTCCTCACTCTGCACAGGACACACTGGGTTTTGGGATGGCTCAAGACTGTAAAATGACTGATGCTCTAGGCTGTAGAGCTAAAGGCTGGCCTGCCACCTTAAGTAAGGAGGGGAACCACAAATCCAGGCTTCAACTAATTTCAGAGGACAACAAGAGAAAAAAGGAATGGGAGTAAGGGGAAAAAACTCAAAGGAACTGGAAGGCACACTGAGCAGAGAACCCCAGGCAGTACTCACTGCTCCTCAGAAGTGTTTAGGACATGGGCCAGAGGACTTGTGTGTGAAGGTATGCATACACAAGGGAGCAGAAATGTGCTCCAAAGTTACAGAGTACCTCCAACCTCACAGTTTGCTTCCTCCACCCGGTCTGATGGATGTCCATCTTGACCAGCACAAGCAGGGGGTCCCAAAACTTTGAGGTCACAGATGGTGCAAGTGGATCAGCAGATGCAGGGAGAAGTGAAGCCAGAACCTCAGCAGGAGATTCTGAAGGTGCTGGAACCTGCCACGCTTCATGTCAACATGCTCCAGGGTCTCTCTCTCACCACAGTTAAGATAGGTGTCAGGGGAGTGACTATACTACCATCTTGCAGGGGTGACATGAAGACAACAAATTTGTTACTGCTTTTAAAACAGTCAGCTGCACAGGAAGACAGACCAATGGATAAAATGAGTTCTAATTAACGACCAATGTTCATACTATTTGAGATAACTTCAAGTTGGACATTTTCTGAGGAGATAAAGAAACTGATGCCCTCTATCATGAACAGCTGAAGCTGAACAAACTCAGACTAGAAATAAGGTGCAAGTGAGGGTAGTTAACCATCAAAATCTTGCCTAGGGACATAGTGGAATCTCCCTCACATGAAATCTTTAAAACCAAGACTGGTGTCTCTCTCAGAGACATGTTACTGCTCTACCAGAAGTTATGGATTTGATACAAGAATCACTCGGTGAGGTTCAATGGTCTGTCATGTGGGAGGTCACACTAGACCGGGGTGGCCAAACTTATGGAACTCAAGAGCCGCACAAGTCGATTATTAAACCGCACTGAGGCATATAACCACATATTTTTACCTACTCCAAAATTACTAAGCTTGAAATTCATTGCATACTTTAACTTTACTGTAAAAACAGGACAAATATTGATCCTACTAATGTCAGATCCTAATAATTACTTAAGGTTACCATGAAAACTAGATGTAGAACACTGCAGGCTTGTGGCAAGTTTTTTAAAATCTGGGCAGTAACTTGTCAATGCAGTAGGTGAAAGCTCTCTCAGATGCTGATCTCTAAGTATTACACAGTATTTTGAATGTCATTGTGGAATACAATGCATCACAGCAGTAAGTTGTGCCAAAAATTGAAAGTAATCTACACTCAGTTTTAAACTTTTCTCCTTTGTATTTTCATTTCTCAGTATTCCACATCATGTTTAGGACTAGTAAAACACGATTTTAACAATGAGTAAGCTGCATTAGGCCCTATGAGAAAATCTAAACATGCCAAGGCTTCTCCAACCATGCTGCGCTTCCCTCTCCCACCCGTTGCCACTTCCCCGCAGCCTCTTTACCTTGCTACTCCTTCTCTGCTGTCCCTGACCATGCCACACTTCTGCCCACCCCAACCCTGACCATGCTGCCCTTCCCAGCAGTCCCTGGCCACGCTGCCCTTCCCTGCAGTCTCTGGCCACGCTGCCCTTCCCTGCCAGCAGTGACCATCCCCTGCTTTTCTGCCAGCTCTCATCAGCTGCTTTTCCCTGCCAGCTCTATTCATGCTGCTCCTTCCTGCAGTCCCTGACCATGCTGCTTTTCCCTGCCAGCTCTCACCACACTGCCTTTCTCTGCCAGCAGTGACCATCCCCAATTTCCCTGCTGGCTCTTACCATGCCGCCGCATCTCTGCAGTCCCCGACCACTGCACACTTCTTGCCCCTGTCTCCCAGCATGCTGCCCCTTTCCTGCTGTGCTCTTCAGGGAGCTGCAATTTTTCTTGGAAGACCTGCATGCGGCTCACGAGCCACAGTTTGGCCACGCCTGCATTAGACAATTGCAACAAGTCTTCAAATCCATGCATCTCTCTAGTTGACTATCGAACTATTAGGTTCTAATCTCATCTGCTAGTTTGATGAACAGGCGAGAGCAATTTTCCGAGTAGTCTGAAACACTCTTTCCAATGTGCTCTACTCTGCACCTATCTACACATCTTTTCTTCTGCTGTTTGGTAACTGCTGAAGTTTCCTCAGAGACTTAATGATTTTAAACAGTTGTGTCATCTGAAGACTTTGCTACCTCACTGTTCACTCCCCCTCTAGAACAATAAAACAAAATGCTGGTTCCCCTCTGGCTCCTTGGGACTTCTCATTAACCTCTCCCACCCCATAGGACGTTGAGCATTTATTCCTGCTGTCCTCAGAGCTGGCTTCCAGACCAAAAATGTCCTCTGCAACATCAACTCTAGATGCATCTTTATATTCTATTAGTTGATTTCACCACTTGGTTCTAGTTTGCCCTGTCTAGCACTCAGGGCCATCCACCTCTTTGTCACAGCATCATGAGTGCAGGATCAGACTCTGGGAAGTTCCAATCATGACTCACATCCTATATTTCTAGAAGTTCAGGGTTAAAATTAGAGTAAGGAAGTTAGAGTAAGAAAAAACACACTGTTACTTTGGTGATTGTCACCCAGTGCACAATTGCCACCTGAAGTTTAATCCGTTTCCATCACTTCTCACATGCTTCCAAAATTTCCCTCTGTAAAACTCCTCTCTTCTTGTTTCAGTTTCAGCTTCAGCATCAACTTCGGTAAATCTCTGGTTGCTAACAAAAGACACTATCTGGTCCCACATCCTTAATTACATCTTATATAATTCCAGATTAAGTCAAGGGGAGCTTGCTCCCTCTGTTTTCTTTTCTGTTTCCAGGTTCTACATGGCAACAGCTGTGATCAGGGCTCAAATGTCTTGAGCAGTTTAGGCTTATGTACAGCATCCTACCTCACATGTGGGTAGCTGCAACCTCGCCACTACCACCAGGTTCTTGGCACGAGCCTGGTGACGGGTTTTACAATGTGGCTTCTTGCTCACTCATTATTCGTTCACTGCTTAAGCACGTTGTGCGCGTTATAGCCCAGATCTATAGTCCATGCCCAGGGAAACCTAGAGTTGAATTAAGACATGACACTGATTAAGAACAAGCGGCACAGAGGGAGAAAGGGTAAAGGGAAGAGAAGGATTCCCGTAAGACTGGGATGTGGTATTTTCATATCTTGATGGTAACATTGTTTTTCAGCTGAAGCAAGGAAGGGATGGGATGAAGGTCAGAAAAAAGGAGGGAACAGAAAGCAGGTGAGATGATAGGAGAGGCCCAAGTGAGTTGTAGCTTTATGAGAGCATGAAAAATACTCAGGGCAGAAGGAGGGTGGCAGGATTGGAGGAGGTAGAGTTTGAGAACATAAGAAAAATGAGAGAGTTGAGAGAACGAGAAGAGGTACAAGATGGGTAGAGAGCAAGGCCGGATTGTCAGATCTTTGAGGCAGGGACTGCCCAGCACTCTGAGGTTCTACCACAATATCAAACAGAACGCTCTGAAGCTTGCAGGCTGCTGCGTAACCAATGCTCTGCATGACAACAGTGCATCCCCTCCCCAAGCTCACAGCACTTGATCTGAGAGTAGATGGGACTTTCTGAGGATTTACCAGCAGGTTGGTTAGTCCAATCAGATAAGTTATTGGGTTTTGAGATTTAAATGCTGATCTAGATGTAGATTTTAGTGAAACCCAATGCATGGGCTCTTAGGGTTAACAATGTGTCTTTAAAAAAAAAAATATTCCCAAGTCATGATTAAAATCAATGAGAACGGACAGTGACATTTAAGTTAGCTGATCTTCACAGGGTGCTTCAGAATCAAAGCTTCTATCTGAAAACAAATTGTGCAGAAGATAACCCTGAAGCATCAAGTGACAGTAAAGCAACGCCTTACAGTGTGAGTACAGGACAAACCAGATCAGCAGCTGCACTGCAAAAAAAAAAACAAAACAAAACCCTGAACAGAAAGATATTCTCTTCCCCTGAGAGCTCACAGCCCCATTAATCATTTCAGCCAGGAACCACAGTGTGAATACCCGTCTACTTAGCTCTTTGCATGTGATCTGCCATGCTGTAGCGCAGGCGTTTGAGAGCTTTTTGTATTGGTGACCCTTGCAGACAAGTGTCTGATTGCGACTCTCCTTCTAAATTCCAAAGGGGTGGCCATGTTAATCTAGTTCGGCAAAACAAGCAAGGTGTCCTCGAAGTGGAATTTTCTCCCACGGAAGCTCATGTGATAAATAAATTGTTAGTCCTAAAGTGCCACAGGAGTCCTTGCTTGTCCTTCTAAATTATAAGACACTTTTAAAAAATATTTAAACACTGTTTTAAATACTAAATTAATTGCTGGGAAGTCAGTGAGTGCTGGCCACTGGCTGAACACCTGACAGCAGAAGTTAGAGGGATAAGGCCATATCACACCACCCTTTCTACTGCATAATATTTGACCTCTGCACTGACAGAGCTGGCTAATGCAAATCTAAGGGACGGCAGGGGGTGGGTGTGTGTCTTACCCCCTCAACCTCTCCCCAACACTGTCCCTGACTGAGCTGCTGATGTCCTCTACTGTTGTCCCAGTCTCACTTTTTTAGTCTCAAGACAACAAACCTGTGCACATAATGATACAAACCCCAGACTCCAAGTCCCCTGAAGTGGTGCTAGGATGGAGATATACCTTCTTTAGGAACAACAAATCACCACATTATAGCTTTACAATACTTTTTGAAGCAATACGCTGTACTGGGATGGAAAGGTGCATGTAACTGTCTAAAATGCTGGCTTTAAATTACTTAATAGAAGTTGCTCTGTTTCATGCAGGTGCTCGTGACCCCCAGCTTGAGACCCCAGCTTCAGGTCACAGATAGCTAATGAGCAGCCCATGGACTGAGACAGAACTGAGGCAGCAGTCCCCAGCTTTACCATGAGCCCTCCCAAACTGCTCAGCTCATGAGGCAGAGTCATGTGCTGTGGCCAATATGCACACAGGGCCAAGATATTTATTGAAAATGAAGGTGGCTATGGCCTTATTAACAGGCATAGCCCATAAATTCAGGCTTGTTTGCAATGTGGCCCTCGATAGGGCCCAGTTCAGATACCTTGGCTCCAGGTAATCTACATTCACCCATTATTTTTAATTGTGATCAGCAGAAAACCCACAAGACCTTTGGTAAAGAGCTGTGCAAACAAAGACATGCATGGGACCAAGAAGCCCAACTGTCACTGGAACACTGCATGGTTAACAGCTCACAAAGTAAGAAAACCACAGAATTTTCTGTTTCATCTGTGTGTTCCGAAGATTTCTCCAATCTGCACTTACATCTGATGCACAGAGAGAAAATAAGTAGGACAAGCTATCAAGAAAAATCAAAGCAGAGGAAAAAGGGACCATGCAAGAGCCCCAAAACATTCCCTCCAACCAGCCCTGAAGGACAAACTCCAATGGCTGTAAGGCTATCATCCAGCTTCGGCCTCTAGAGACAGTGTGTCCACAATAAGGATCTGTTAATGCTTGTTTTGGTGGTGTGGTCATTTATCCACTAGCAACTGGATGGATACCAGATCTGTTACCCACAGATGACCACACAATGACTTTCTTATTGTCATCAACTTGGGCTGGCTTTAGAACAAGGGTGGAAGACTAACTTTCATTGGCAAAGCCCTTAGGTGACCCAGCTGTCTGGTTCCAGGCGAACTTACACTGTGTCAAGCAGAGAATGAGGGGCACAATTCCTGGAAAGTGCATATGCACCTCATCTGTAGCTTAATCCCACCCTGAAAATCAGTTACTTTAGAAGACAGCAGCTGTTGTATGACTGGGTCAAAAATGTTTTTTTTCCTAAGAACATGACCTGAAGAACAGTGAATCCAGCTGAAGCCACAGGGGAGCCTTTGGGAAGCAAAATGAAGTTACCCAACTGGTAATTCTGACTGGATTCCAAAAAGTGACTCCGAGCAGGTAGCTTTCTATATGTGAGGTCCTAGCTCTTGAGCAGCTCCAGGAAGAGAAAAGGATACACATGATTGCAGGAGAGCCTGTATGTGTTCTCTATGATCCCTTCTTCATTGACATCTACAAAGATCGGTTGGCCACACACGGCGCAGACGCTGTCAGAAAGGTGCTTCGTTGGCATTCCTGATGCGCTGTAAAACTGAATAGGGCAGGGATGGGAACAAGATAAGAACCAGTCAGAACTACTGTGCTTTCTCTAATAATGTCTTTCTCTCCTATAGTTCAAGGTAGAGGAGTTTGCTCCAAGATGACCGTTTATCTGGCAGAGAGTGATCCAGCAGTTGCACTAAGGACCTGGGAAAAGAAACTTTTGGTCCCAGCCTTACACTGATATCTTGTGATGCCCTTGGCAAACCCCAGGCTCTCGTTTTACCTCTGGAAATATTTCTGTAGCTCACAGGGGTGAGACTTAAATCAGTAAGTCATTCCTACATGACCCCCTCTGACAACTGGAGCCTGCTTCTCTGTAGCTAATAAGCATCATGGACCTGCATTGCTCAAGACAAAACTATGTCAGTTGTTTCCAAATACTTTTTTACTTGGGACCCAGCTGAAAAAAAATCATTTACGCCTGTGACCCAATAATTACTTTTCTGAGCAAATTCCAAAGGGGTAGCCTTGTCAGTCTAGTTCAGCAAAACAAACAAGGAGTCTGATGGCACTTCTAAAGACTAACAAATTTATTTATTGCATGAGTTTTTGTGGGAGGAAAACCCCACTTTGCCAGATGCTTGAAGTTGGGGAAGTCCCCCAACTTCAAGCATCTATTGAAGTGGGATTTTCTCCCACAAAAACTCAGGTCCCACTGAGGGGTCATGTCAAGCACCCAAAGCCAGGCTTCCCACAGTTATTAGCTGGCTCCTTTTGAAAACCTGGGTTGTTTAAATATAAAGTGGGCACTTACATCCAGTGACGGTCAAGCCTAGAATTTGATACAACATGCCTGAGTTAAAATAAAAGGTGCCGTTTGAAGGCCAAGGCTCTTTATAAACCCCTATGCAGCAACCACTGGCTGCAGCCATCTCTGGGAGGGCATGAGGCAGCCATTTAATTTAGGGAAAGAAGGGATGGAAGTTTCTTATCCAGCTGAAACTGCAGGTGAGGTTTGTGTGTCCGGCCATGAGTATCCACACAGGAAATTAGAAAAGACACCCCTACTTCTGTCTGTAGAGAGGGACATGGGAGCATGACTGACTAAGGGGGAGCAGAGCCACCGTCCAACACATCCTAAGATGACTCTCCAGCAATACATTGGTTCAGGGAAGAGGTTCTGAATTACTAACACTGACCATTGCTTTTAGCTCTAGCTAAGTGTAACACAAGGTCAATCAACCAATGTAGCATGAGTGGCTGCCTGCCTTGGGAGTCTCCCTTCCCAACACTAATGAGGCCTGATCCTATTTAGCTGGTGAAATCACAGCCTGTGCTGTATGATGGCAGAAAAACCCCTTGATCCAGCACATTGCCTTTTAACCAAGACCACACATCATTCATCACCTTTGCTGCATTTGATCTGACAGCATCTCTTAGCCATAATGAGGTCAGAGACCAGCATGAAAATACTGTTTTAGGGCCTTTTCTTTGTTCAGAGGAAAGATTCAAAGTCAAGTCATTGAATAGTGTTTGAAGAAGCAGAAATAAATGTTGCATGACACCAAGTGCCAGAAAAGGTGGATCCCCAATGTGATCCAATCTACAAACCATTAGAGACCAACAGCAGACAAGGTCCAAAGAGGAAGCTGTGTCAGTCTAGTTCAGCAAAAAATCCAAGGAGTCCTGTGACACTTTTAAAGACTAACAAATTTATCACATGAACTTTTGTGGGAGAAAATCCCACTTCATCACAAAGTGGGATTTTCTCCCACAAAGGCTCACGCAATAAATAAATTTGTTAGTCTTTAAATGTGCCACCAGACTCGTTTGTTCAGTAGTAGCCAGTACAAGTTGCTTCAAGGAAAAGCAAAAAATCCCCTGGTGGACAATTCCGTAAGTGTTTCCATGAGGTCTCCTCTTTAGTGCCGCCAAAGAGAAGCTGGTTTGCACCTTGACATGCAGGTTTGTAAATCTTTAACCATCCACCATTTTAACCTTTAAAGTTTAACTGCAGATTAGCAGAATATAAAAAAGCATTAGTCATAGCTAAACCTCTCGGTTTAGCCGACTCACTGGTAAGGAAAACCAAAGGTTAACTACGCTTTATGTAAAATCTGTTCCTTTCTCTTGGTCTTAGTGTTTGGCTTTTCAGTTTCATTGATATACCCATGTTCTTATGTTACCAATTTACCACAGAATCATAAGTGATGAAGACTGGAAAGGACCTCAGGAGGTCATTTTGTCCAACCTCCTGCTCAAAGAATGACCAATCACAACTAAACCATCCCAGCCAGGGCTTTGGATTAGCTGCACCTCAAAAAACTCATACGATGGAGATTCCATCACCTTTCCTAGGTAACTTATTTCAGTTTTCACCACCCTCCTGGGGAAAATGTTTTTCCTAACGTTCAACCCCCACTGCAGCTTGAGGCCACTGCTTCTAGTTCTGTCATCTGCCACCACTGAGAACAGTCTAGCCCCATCCTCCCTGGAAACCCTTCCAGTAGTTGGAGGCTGCTATCATACCTCCCCTCACTTCTTTTTGGCAAAATAAACAAGCCCAGTTCCCTCAACTTTTCCTCAAAAGTCATGTGCTCCAGCCCCCCTCATCATTTTTGTTGCCCTCCACATCTTTCTATAGTGGGGGGCCCAAAACCGAAAAACACCAGACTCTAACTGTGGCCTCACCAATTCTGAATAGAGAATACTTACTTCCCTCCATCTGCTAGCCATGCTCCTACTAACGCAGCCCAATACACCTTTAGTGTTCTTGGCAATAAGGACACACAGCTGACACCTATCCAGCTTCTTGTCCACTGTAACCCCCAGGTCCTTTTCTGGGGAACCGTCATCTAGCCCAGTGGTTCTCAACCTTGTGCAGGTCGTGACCACTGTTCCCTTTAAGCTGTGCGCATGCATGGGTCGCACATCCACACACATATCTCAGATGCCCACACAGTGCAGCCAGACTGGGGAGTTTTCAAATCTGCTGCCCTGAGCATGTTCAGATGCATCCTCAGGGCAGGTGCACCCTGGCCAGGGAGCGACTTGGATGTCCCTGCAGCTCCAGCCAGGTAAGGGACCCTGGGGAACAGGCGGGGAAGATGCCTGGGGGTTGGGGAGCCGGCGGGCAGTGGGGAAGGGTGCTGGTAGGCGCATGGGAGACCAGGAAGCTGGTGAGCAGGTGGGTCAGAGTAGGCACCCAGAGGGTCAGGGAGCTGGCAAGCAGCAGGGAAGGGGCCTGGTGGGAGTTGGGAAACTTGCTCAGCTGCATCATCAGCTTAGAGGGAACACTGGTTGTGACATACTTGGTGGGTTGTGACTCTATGGGACACACCGGCCCACTTCCTGCAGGCCAAATCCAGCCATTTCCCCAGCTCTCCATGACACGCTTACCGTTGTGCAGCAACACACAGTAATGTGTCCCAAAACAGTGGCTGAGAACTGCTGGTCTAGCAGTCGGCTCCTAGTCTGTATAAGTACATGAGATTCTTCTGTCCTCTGTGCAGGACTCTGCACTTGTCCCTGATGAACCTCATCAGATTTCTTTTGGTCCAATCCTCAAATTTGTCCAAGTCACTCTGTACCTTATGGGTCAGTAACCTTTGCTGACCCCTCTGCTGGTCCTTCCTCCCCAACCCCTAGCTAGTGCTGGCGGCTCCCTCTGCTGAAAAAATGTGGTAGCTGAATGAAAATTCAGCAGCGGTCATGGCTGAAGTGGGACCACTTCCCAGGCATGCCACGGAAAGAAGTCGCCCGGAGTGGCTCATCTTGCTGGTGTGCCAGGGGGGCAGGGGTCCCCAGTCCTAACATGAAAAGAAGTGGCTCCTCTCAGGTTCCCAGGAATGCTGCAGAAAGAAGGTACCTGGAGTGGCTCTTTTAGGGAACACACTACAGAGAGGAGCCACTCCGGGCAGCTTTTTACTGCGTCACATGGAGGCATAGGTATGGTGGGAACCCCTGTGTCCCAGCTGCACCTGAAGGAAGCTGCCCAAAGTGGCTTTCGGTGGCAGGAGTGGCAATTTCTGTGGAAACACAGAGGGTGCCATGTGCTGCTCTGAATGGGCGTGGGTGCCATAGTTGGCACACGTGCCATGGGTTGCCTAGCTCTGCTGTACCCTACCCCTATTCTCCAGGGTATCCACCATTCCTTCCAGCTTAGTATCATTGGCAAACCTGCTGAAGATGCGCATCAGTCAGATCATTAATGAAGATGTTGAACAAGACTGGTCCCTTGCGGCATTCTGCTGTTATCAGCTGGCAATTAGATATCAAGCCATCGATCACTACCCATGAGCACAATGATCTAGCCAGCTTTCTATCCACTTTGTAGTCCATTCATCCAAACTATATTTCTTTAACTCCTGGCAAAGATATTCCGGTCCCTTGTACTTAGTGCCTCACCAAACTGATCTTGTCTTTTTCTTGCTACTTTTGTTATCTGGCTCTAAACCCTTTTATCTGAGCAAGAGTGCTCAGAACTGAATACGTATGAGACAATGGCAAAAAAGCTGATTCTCAGAAGGGCACAGTAGTTTTAATATTTATTCTGTTCCACACAAAACCTAACTGTTTTCTTGACTAGTGGTTGCACTCTGAGTGAGACTTTTTAATGAGCCACCCACAACTCCTTCCAGGCCTGTTCCTACCCTGACAGATGACTGCCTTACATCAGAGTTGAGCCTGGACTGGCAAGACCTTCTTGGAAAGGAAGACATGTGGGCTCACAGTGAGAAGGCCTAAAGCAGTGACATTAGGAACTGCCTGTCTCCAAGGAGGATGAAGTCTCAGACTCAGACTCTAAAAGGTCAGAAGGGACCATGTAATCATCTAGTCTGTGCAGATACCTCTAGAAAAGTAGAAAGGCACAACATACTGATGAGATCCACCTTTACCAGACTCTTTGGAAGCCTGGCTATGGTGTGTCAGAGCAGCCTAAGGACCTTAATGCAAATACGTTTTGAACACACCTCAAAAAGGATACTTAACTTTGAGGGAGTTAATGAAACATGGTCACGGGATAACTAGAGCAGATAGTCATCACACAAACTAATGAAGCTCAGAAAGTTAGTTTTGTTAATTTCAGCAGAAGTCACCATGAGGAGAACAAGCATCTGATGAAGTGGGATCTTCCTCCCATGAAAGCTCATTTGATAAATAAATGTATTAGTCTTTAGAAGTGCCACAAAACTCCTTGTTTGTTTAAACAATGAATGGAGGTTCTCCATATCCTAATAATGAGGAAAGAACAGAAGAGGATAAAATATTGATTGGATCTCACGAGAAAACAATCCAATAGAGAGAAGCCCCATTCAACTGTAGCTAAAACTTCTCCTTGGTAGTTCGTATCATTCACGCAAACTTTCAGATTTTGATGGTTTCTTCCCTGAGTGAGCACCACTGTTGCCACTAAGGTGCGTGCACGCGCACAACCTTTCTGGCCCCAGTGCACACATTCACTGGCAGCGCACGGGACCGAGGCTCAGCAGCTAAGATCCAAGCGACTGGCTAGCAAGGAGGCACTGTCAGCTCCCAAAGCCTTGCAGTGAGTGTTGCCTCTAAGCCCAAGCCTCTCACAGCAGCACTGGACTGGAGAGAGAAAGAAAGGAAAGACTGGCTGCCGCGAGATGCTTGGGCTTGGAGATAGCGCTTGCTGCAGGGCTTTGGGAGCTGACTGTGTCTCCCTGCTACCCAGCAGCTCAGATTTCAGGTGCCAAGCTGAGCAGAGCAGTGCCTGCAGGGCATCCTTGGCCCTGGCAGGCACGCAGCCTACTTTCTTTTTCTCTCTTCCTTCTCTTTATTTCTCTTCCTTCCATCTTTCTTTTTTCTTCAGTTCCTCAGGGAACTGATGGGCAGGAACCCTTGGGAAGCTAATCTGAAGGGGAAAGGAGTCCAAGAGAGTTGGTTATATTTTAAAGAAACCCTGCTAAGGGCACAGGAAGTTGCCATTCCAATTAGGAAAAAGAACACCAAACATGTGAGGCTGCCAGAATGGCTTAGCAGAGAACTCTGCTCTGAGCTTAAACACAAAAAGGAAGCTTACAGGAAGTGGAAGCTTGGTCAGATGACCAAGGACGCATATAAAGATATTGCTAGGGACTGCAGGGCTAAAATCAGAAAGGCCAAAGCACAAATGGAGTTGCAGCTAGCGAGGGATGTAAAGGATAACAAGAAGGGGTTCTACAAGTATGTTAATAACAAGAAGAGGATCAGGGATGGTGTAGGTACCTTGCTGAATGGGGCAGGCATCCTCGTGACAGAGGATGAGGGAAAAGCTGAAGCACTCACTGCTTTTTTTGGTTCAGTTTTCACAGGCTGGGTCAGCTCTCAGCCCACTACCATGGGTATGGCAGACTGGAGAGAAGAAAAGAGGCCTTTGGTGATGGAAGGTCAGGTTAGGGACTGCTTAAAGAAGCTGGATGTGCACAAGTCCATGGGGCTGGATGAACTGCATCCAAGGGTGCTAAGGGAATGGGCCGATGAGATAGCAGCACCGCTGGCCATTATCTTTCAAAACTCATGGAGAACAGGGGAGGTGCCAGAGGATTGGAAAAAAGCAAATATAGTACCTGTTTTCAAGAAAGAGGAGGAGGATCTGGGGAATTACAGACCAGTCAGCCTCACCTCAATCTCTGCAAAAAATTATGGAGCAGGGTCTCAAAGAATCCATCCTCACACACTTAGAGGAAAATAAAGTGATCAGGAACAGTCAGCATGGATTTACCAAGGGTAAATCATGCCTGACCAATCTCATTTCCTTCTATGATCAGATGACTGGTTTTCTGGATGCAGGAAGATCCGCTGATGTGATATCCGTTGCAGTTAGGGAGGTTGAGTCTGGATATTAGAAAAAACTTTTTTACTAGGCAAGTGGTGAAGCCTTGGAACGAGCTGCCGAGGGAGGTGGTGAAATCTCCATCTGTGGAGGTGTTTAAGGCCCGGCTGGACAAAACCATGACTGGGATGGTTTAGTGGGAGTGGTCCTGCCTCTGGCAGGGGGTTGGACTAGATAACCTATGAGGTCCCTTCCAACCCTATGATTCTTTGATTTACCTTGATTTTAGCAAGGCTTTTGATACAGTTTCCCACAGCATTCTCACTGGCAAATTACGGAAGCATGGGTTGGATAGGTGGACTATAGGGTGGATAGAAAACTGGCTAGATCAATTGTTTCAGTGGGGTAAGAATCAATGGATCCATGTCACGAGTGGTGTGCCCCAGGAGTCAGTCCTGGGGCCGGTTCTGTTCAACATTTTCATCAGTGATCTGGAAGATGAAATGGACTGCACTCTCAGTAAGTTCGGGGATGACACCAAGCTGGGGGGAACAGTAGACATATTGGAGGGCAAGGACAGGATTCAGGGAGACCTAGATAAATTTTAACAGTGGCCCAATAGAAATCTTATGAGGTTCAATAAGGACAAGTGTAAAATCCTGCACTTGGGATGGAAAAACCCCATGCACTGCTACAGGCTGGGGAACATTCAGCTAAGTAGCAGCAGTGTAGAAAAGGACCTGGGGGTCATGGTGGATGGGAAGCTGGATACGAGTCAGCAGTGTGCTCTTGCGGCCAAAAAGAGCAATGGCATACTGGGCTGCATCGAAAGAAGTGTTACCAGCATATCAAGGGATGTGATCATTCCCCTCTATTCTGCACTGAGGCGGCCACATCTAGAATACTGTGTTCAGTTTTGGGCTCCTCACTACAAAAAGGACAGGGACATGCTAGAGAGAGTTCAGAGGAGGGCAACCAAACTGATTAAAGGGCTGGAGCACAAGCCCTATGAGGAAAGACTGAGAGCATTAGGCTTATTTAGTCTGCAGAAGAGAAGATTGAGGGGGGATTTGCTAGCAACCTTCAACTACTTGAAGGGATGCTCCAAGGAAGATGGAGCTTGACTATTCTCGGTAGTAATGGAGGACAGGACAAGGAGCAATGGTCTCAGGTTGCGGTTAGGGAGGTCGAGGCTGGATATTAGAAAAAACTTTTTTACTAGGCAAGTGGTGAAGCACTGGAATGAGCTACCTAGGGAGGTGGTGGAGTCTCCATCTTTGGAGGTGTTTAAGGCCCAGCTGGACAAAACCATGATTGGGATCATTTAGTGGGAGTGGTCCTGCCTCTGGCAGGGGGTTGGACTAGATGACCTATGAGGTCCCTTCCAACCCTATGATTCTTCCTTTCTTCTTTTTCTCTTGTCCTTCCTTTTTTCCCCTCTCTTATCTTACTTGCCTTCCTTCTTCTTTCTCTTCCTTCCTTTCTTGTTTCCTTCCTTCCCTCCCCCCCTTCCCTCCTTCTTTTTCTTCCTTTCTTTCCTTCTCTCCATCTTTAAAAAATCTATTACTTTAATTAAAAAGCTTTCTAAAAATTACTTTCAAATAAAAACTCACACAAATTCAATTAAACCCAATTAATTCTATTTACAATAAACACATTTTAAAACAGTCATTTTAATAAACATTTTAAAACATAGGCCTATTTTGTACAAAAGAAGCAAGGAGTCTTGTGGCACTAAAAGACTAACAGATTTATTTATCGCAGGAGCTTTCATGAGCGAAATCCCAATTTGTAAAATGGGGGAATTTACAGAATGGGATGAAAATAAATGCAAGGGAGTGTAAAACATGGGATTAGGTCGAACAGTAACAGCAAATCAGAGCAGTTAAGATTCAAGCACTGGGAAACAGCACATAGACATGGGTGAAATCAAACCACCTGTTGTAATGGGAAAAGAATCCATAGTCCCAATTTAATCCTGCTTTTACACAATCAAATCTGCATATCAATTCTAACCCAGCTGTTTCTCTTTGAAGTCTTGACTCATTAGACTCACAAGTTACCATAAGGAAAAATTTCTGCTCACAAACTAAAATTTTTGCTTATGACTTCCCAATCTATAGAATGAACATTGCTCTAGGACCATTAAAACAGCTTAAATGCTGTCAGTGATAAGTAGCTGGCCTCCCTGTGAACTGTAACTCTGCATGTAGAACACAGGGGATGAGGGTATTAGGCAGAAATGTGACAACTAGGATCCAGATTGAATATAACTTTGGTCTTGAGTTATTTGAAAGCCATGAATAATTTTTTTTTGATTGTATACCAATTTGGGTAAATGCTAATTAACTTAGGTGTTTTTTATTAATAAAAAACTTTTATTAGTTTTTCATTGTTCTAGCTTTTTCAATAATTTCTGTTGCATGAGTTTGCACACAAATTTTATTCAGAAAATGTTTTGCACATGGGTTGAAAATTTTGTACACAAGCTGCCAAACCTTAGAGGGAACATTGGAGCACCACATATAATTTCAGCTGGAAATACTGGAAACAGCTGAAAGCATAGCTGAGAGCTTTATAATTTTGACAAGTTCCAAAGGGGCAGCTGTATCACCAGAGTGAACCATCCCTGGGTTTCACTGGCTATTACTGTCCAATTTTCAAATCCTCAGCCATTTTGCCTTTATGAATTACAATGGGGTATGCAGCCACAATATATATATGTCAGAGGTGACTCAACCAATTGCTCCCAGGGTTGGAAGCAATTGATTGAGTCACCTCTGACATTACAGTGGCCTGTCACATGGTACCCTTCACATCATGTGTACACACATGTAGCAAATTAGTACAATAGATGCTCGAAGTCTAAACGCTAGGATGGGTGAACTTGAGTGTCTCAGACTAAACGAGGAGAATGAAAATGGGCATCACAGAACCTTGACAGAATGAGGATACTCAGTAGGACGTGGTAATAGCAGGGTATGAAGTAGATCAGAAGGACAGAAGGCTGTCCGGGTGCAGGAGTGGCTTTGATTGTGAAAGAAAGCATAGAGTCAAAAGACATAAGAATCTTGAGTGAATGAAGTGGTGCCATGAATCTCTATGGATATCAATTCTGCACCTTAATAAGAAGGCTGTAGTAGTAGGGGATGTGTACTGACCACCTGACCAGGATGTTGATCACGACTCTGGAATGATAAAGGAGATTCAAGAGGCTATACAAATAAAAACCTCAGTAATAACAGGGATTTCTACTGTCTCTGCATCCCATCCTGAGGTGACAAGTTTTTGGGCACATTTAAATGACGGCTTCTTGGAGCAAAGCTAGCCCTGGAATGCACCAGAGAAGAGGCAATTCTTGATTTATCTCTAAGTGCAGCACAGGATCTGGTCCAAGATGTGAATATAGCAGACTCTCTTGACCATAACACAATTAAAATTAATATTCCTATAAATCAGGGACGGAGGATGGACCAACATCAAAGGAACCCACCAGGATAGCATTTAATTTCAGAAAAGAACTACGTAAAAATGAAGATGTTAAACAGAAATTAAAAATCCAAAGTACCAAAAGTGAAATCCCTGAAAGCTATGTGGAAACCTTTTAAAGGCACCCTAACAAGAGGCTCAATTTAAATGTAATTACTAGTTTGCAATTTGGCCAGGACACTGACATGAACACTGCACATGGTATGCAATTTCAATGTGAACACTGAAAAATTATCCTTGAAGCTAGATGGGCAGACAATACTAAATATGCAAAGTTCCAAACTGGTGGGTTCCAGAATCAGGAAAAATGAAGGATGAAGTTAGGGCTGGGATAAGAAACACCTGACTCAAAAGGAGAGAAAAATGGTGTGGTATGCAATAGGAAGACTCTCTTTTTAATCTTATGGTTAAGTTTGTAACTTGGTGGTCTGCCCCATTTTAGCATATGGCTCTGAGTGTTGAACAGCAAAGAAACAACCTAAGAAAGTGATCCATTCCACAGAATGCAAGTGCTGAAATAGATGAGTGATGCGGCCAAAACAGACCATGGGAGAAATAGGTATGTTTAGACACACTCAAAGCAATTCTCATAAACGAAAAAGATGAGAGAGTGCAAGCTCCAATGGTTTGGTCGGTCTTGATAACAACTACGTGGGTACGAGTCCAACAACTGACCAAGACAGAAGGGACACCCACATCCAGGAAGAAGTGGGTGGATGCCATATCCTCTATCACACTGCATGCTTATATGGCACTGACCAGGGCACTATCAATGGAGATGACTCAGAGCAAACCTCAGCTGATGGAATTAAATGCAAAGAAGAAGATGACAGAAGTCAGCGCTGCGTCTACTATGAGGAATGCTCAGGGATCTTTAATAGCCACAAATGTTCAGGACAGCCACAGCTGAAAAATGGCACCTCCAAGAGCAGAGCACACATTTGTACCACACTGAGCATCATATCCACACAAAGGGCAGAAACTTCACTACCAAACACAGAGGGCAGAAAGCTACCTATGGGTTCTCCAGCACTACCCCCTGAAGAACCTGAGTGTTCTTTAGAGAGCGCTAACAATCTGGGCAACTCATGAGTTCCTAGGTTCCCAATCTAGTCAGGGAAAGACATAGGAGTCATTGCAAACAGCTTAATGAAAAGCTTCTGCTCAAAAAGCTCCCAGCAACAAAATGTTGGAATGAAACAGAAAACCCTGATTGTAAAGGAGGCCCTTACAGAATTCCATCAGGATTTCAACAATTTCTGCTTTGCCCTACCATCAACCTCAGCCTGGACCAATCCACACTGGGAGACCTTCTTCCTGGACACTACAGTACTCTCTCAGGCCTAGAGACATAGGCCAATCCTCGCTTACAGACAGCCTCCCAACCTGAAGAAAACACTGAGAAGCGATCACACACAACACAGAAAAATCAACCCAGGTACCTATCCCTGCAACAAACCGAGTTACCAACTCCGCCCACTCATCTAGGTGGGCAACACCCTTCTGAAACCGACTGTAATGCTGGCATACAGAGCAGTGGCTCTGGAATACTGTGTCCAGCTGTGGTTTATCATAAGAGAGGCAAGTATTTCCCCATTTCAGAGCCAGCAGGGGCTCAGAAGAAACCAGAATGACTAGAAACATGGAAAGATTTGCAAATGATGAGGCACTTACGCTCGAGGGATACACAACAGTGACTGGTACGGAGAAGATTCATGGGGTGCTCTTTATTCATAATCCAAGAACAAAGGACATGCTATTCAATGAAACAAGAACTAGCATAAAACTGGCAAAACTGCTTTAATGCCATTCACTCTCACAAGACATCATTGTGACAGAACTCAGAATTCAAAGATAATTAGATAGGATGAGAGTCTCAAGAAGGGATAGGAACCCTCTTCCTTTACGGCATGATCAACCACTGACAGATGGTGGTAGAAAGAAGCTTCCCACATGGGTGAGTTATTTTCTGTTTGTCCAGTAGAGGTGGTACTGGCCATGGGCACTGACCAGATACTGGACTGGAAGGTGACTGGTTTGATTAATTACTACAGTTCCCATGTTGCAATCCAAGTACTGACCAAGCTCAGTCCTGATCAGCTTTTAAAGTCCAACAGGATAATATATAACAAGCTATGGCTATCAGCACCTAGTTTAAGACACTTCAGTACTTGAGAGATATATAGAAACTGGAAGGTATTTAGGGATGAGTAGTAAATGATTTACTGATTTATGATGTGACTGGAAAACTACAAGTTTTTGGAAGGCTGGAAATACCAGAGATGTCATTTTGGCTGCTGTATCTAAATAGCATGATGAAATCAAAGATAAATTCTGAGTTTCAACCAAGACTAAATGTTCAAATCTGCAAAGACTGGATTTTAAAGTGGCCAATAGCAGGGTCGCTGGTGTGTCAGTCAGAACCAGGCTGGACAAAGCTACACCTGTAACCAGGGAGGATGGGCTAGACCCCTTGACTCTTCAACCATCTTCATCTTCACTGTGAGGGACTCATGTCATCAAACACAGTTTTAGGCCAGTCCCTGTCACTGTGATTCTTCAGGTCTGTGTAGCTCAGAAGACTGTCTGTGTTATCTAGAGTCGTTCTCCTAGATAAGAGCTATAGCACCACCTAATGGAAGAATCCAGGAACACGAAGTAGCCTCCCAGAACCACCAAGAAAACTTACCAATCACAGTCCAAAAATTTGAATGGCACTAATGGTCCATGAGATCAGCTGTGAAAGGGGGGCACTATTTTTCTTTGAAAAGTGATGTGGTTAATACAGCAAAGACTGAGAGGAGGGCCATTTAAAGGCCCCACTGAGAACTGAATATCCTTAGCTGGAGTCACCAGGTGTCAGCAGATCAGAAGGCAGGAGGCCACCTCCTGAAAGCCATGGAGTCTCACGCTAGCTGAGGAACTACAGTAGTTAAAGCATCCTCCACAGATGCTTTATTGTTTGGAGGCTGAGAAGAAAGAAACCTCCACTTCCCTGAAGAGGACAGAAGTGTTGAGGATAGAGCTTCTTCAGAGCAGGAGAAGGCAAGAGGTTAAAATAGAAAAAAGACAAGTAGAAATGGCCAGAAACAAGGCCTAGCAAAACTAACCAGAACAGCTGGCCTGAGTTGGATGACTAGATAAATTGACAGGAGTTGGGCTAAGGCAGTCTGGCCTCACAGAAATTGGAAAGAAGTCAGCTGTAGCTGTAATAAGAATGGGAAATGACCTGGAAGGCTTGAGGTGTCCAGCTGACCTAGCACCCGGGAGATAAAGTGATGTTTTGGCCAAACCATGGTGACTTGATAGATGGAGATGTTCAGTGATGCATGGACTTATAAAATTAATGGATGGCATCAAAAAAGGGGTACATGGGCCAATCAAGGTAAATTTGGACACCAAAGGGGAACAAGTCAATAGGTCCAAGCAGGGCATAAAAGGAGGAGCCCCAGAACCTGGATTTTGTGCAAAAAAAGGGGGTGACAAGGAGTCCTACCAGCAGCTGAGCTGTTTCACTGCACTGAGAGCATGAATGCTGCCAGCAGATCCGTTAAAACAGGTTGTTTGCCATTGTGCTATGTTGCAATAAAGTCTAGCCTGACACCTTCATTTCTACAAAGATCCGTAGTCATGGTGGTTTCTTGAATCGTATTACTTCAATTTACCTCTTGCACACAGGGTACGCCTAGGCTCCAAATCACTCACTAGCGATTTGACCCAAAGGTAATTCAAACGGCTAACCAAAGGAACACGTCAGCTTAGGACCAGCAATCTAACTCAGTCCTTGCTTAAGGTTAAAGTCAGGCTCCAAATCACTTGGCTAACAAAGTACCCACTTAAAAATCTGAGCCTGGGGTAATGCTAAGGAAACATGCATACAAAAACATACACATGAAGCCAAATAGACATTCATGCTGAATGCAAAACAGCACAAATAAAAACTCCTCACACCCAATATACCACATTTAGTACAGAGCAATATGCCAAAGGAACTAAGAGCTCAGACATTACAGATGAGAAGGAGCTAGACTACGTGGATGTGTGGGCTGGAATTGCAGGGCTTAATGAGCATCCTCCTATCTCAAATGGTCAACTGAAGCAAACTGGACTTCATTGCTTGCATTAGGATCCCTCATACCAAGAGCTCTCCTGTGACCACCTGTGTAGACCCCTGTGGAGGACTCATTTCTATAAGTAGAGAGAGGTGGAGAATCTGAACTCAGCAGCTCTTCACCACCACCATCTCAGGCAGCGCCAAAGAAGAAAGGAAGGCATTGTGGGCTGCGGAACAGGTACATGGAGAAGTGGCTAGAGTGACAAACTGACATAAAAGGTAATCCTTCACTTAATGTCCAATAGTAGTATCTAGCAGACCTGCTGAAAGGTTGTGTTCTGCTGAGAGACACGATAAAGAAGTATGAATAAGCAGTGTGCTCTACCTTAATATGAACTCAAACAATCTTTAAGCATATTATGCCCAAAAAGCAAGCTCCAGCCTTCAGAGGTGCAAAGAGACTTACAGAACATTGGTGTTTAGATAGAGAGGTGGTAGGCCCCTTGAACAAGCTACTCTTTTTGATGTCATCATTCCTAACCCCTTTCTTTTTTTCCCCCATGAAAATATAACATGGGGAAACTTCAGAAGAAGCCATGGTCCTCCTATGAGTGCAGGGAGCTGGACTCGATGACCAGTCATGGCCCCTTCCAGTTTCTATGATTTAAATGCTAAACTGGAGAGAGTAGTTACAGCTCTAGGAAATGATGTGTCCACATCAACTCACCCCTATGGTTGATGCCATGTAATCTGCACACATTTCAGCAAAGTCCCGCTCAAGTACTCCATAATAAAGGCCGTAGAATAGGAGGGAAACACCAAAATCCATTGCATCTTCAGGTTTGATTCTACAGGGGAAGAGGAAGAACCATGTCAAATACATTCCTCATTCAAACAAAGTCACTTCACTGAATGTGTACAAAGCTAGCTTGCTGTAAAATCATGGCATGACAATGTGAATATTGTGTTATGACCTTCACCTAACAGCTACACATCCGGTCTCGAAACATCCACCCACAATGTCATGCCTGCCTGTCACTTCATAATCCCTGTGCATACATGTTTTTTAGGACTTTTGGCAAGAGTTGCCAGCTTCTAAATGCACTGATGGGCATAAACAAACACCTTGCATGAATGAATCCATGTTCTTTGTTACGAAGGAGGCCAGACTACACGATCCCAGGGGTCTCTTCCAGCCTTCGAACCTACAATCCATAAATTGCCCCAAGTGCACGTAGCCCAGGCCCTTCTCAACTACAGTCAGACCACGCCCTTGCTTGTAATAATGGGGACTTCTCAGGTCCTGTGTCATAGCTAGATTTAAGAGGTATTTTGGAGAGACAGTGACTTCAGTCACAGTTGTGGCTACTCATCACCTCCCAAGAAGAAAGAGAAAAAGTCAGCCAGTCTCCTTGATCATCCAGGCTGGAAATGTTACAAAGAGGCAATCACAAAACAGAGACAAGTCACAGCATTTAACTAACTTGCACATGCCTCTGCAAGTGGGGTCAACTCAGAGCATTACAGCATCAGTAGGAGAACAGCGATCACACAGCTCTAGATGGAGCGATGACTCAGAGCCAGTTACAATGCTGCAGTACTAGGGCGCTGGTTTTACAAGTCAGATCAGGTTTCCTATTCCCCAGACCAGCAGAGGATGCACATTAGTAGTACGGGCTACAGATATGCACAATAGGCTGAGCTGGCAAAAGCAAGGTGATTTTAACACAGGACTTGACAAAACCCAGGTGCCAGGTTTTTAGCCTAGCTCTGCGAGAGAAATGCAAAAGAGGAGTGCTCTTTGGCAACAAAAAGAAAACTGTTGCTGCCTAGCTGAGAGCCAGTTTGGTCAAACCCTATGTTAATGCATAAGAAAGAGGAATGGATGTGTACAAGACGTGAGCATCCTTACCAAAGGCTGACTTGTGGGCAGATGGCACTTGGACCACTCTGAATGGGGTATGTGCTGGCACATCACCTATGATCTCTCCACCAGCCAAAAGTGAAACTAGCTTACACTTTGGTCTCCTACGTTACTGATGACACAGCTAGGACTATAAATGGGTGCACCTATTTCCCGACACATTTTACAGAGCCCCACAGCTAATACTTGGCTCCACGCAGCTTTGACGGGAGCTATGTAGCAAAGATTTACTCACCTGAATAAGAAGTTAAGACCAAAAAGAGTGAACATAACAGCCATATACCCAACAATCCCAGTGGCATAACTGATCTTGTAGATCAACAGAAACCATTTATAGACGAGCCTGGGAAACAAAAGAAAACACACCAGAAGTGAGGGGACTCTACAGGTATCTGGAATACCTGAAGGAGTGAGTTAGTTTATCACTTGGGCCATTTCAGCTGTTCATATGCCAGGGGGCATGACATCTCCTGGCTGGGAAGGCAGGTGTTTCCAGCTTTGACATGTAGTTTGTCTGTGGCTCTGGATAGGGCATGATACATGGAATGTGATGACTTTCAAGTCCAATACCTCAGGATCTTCTATGGCTAGAAAAAAATGCTGCATCCCACATTAGGAATACCCTCACTAGGACATGGGTCCCACTTGTAACCCTGCAGGCTATGATCTACCAGACTTTCCACCTCTCGCTCAGATCAGCAGGGATTCTGGGGACAGAGAAATATTTCAGATTTTGTCTGAAGCTGGTTTACTTGTCAGCAATGTTAGAGCGCTCTTGGTGGAGCTGATTAGTGGGCAGAATCCAGGGAAGGCTGTCAAAGGAGCAGGACTGGCAAGTCCGATCCTATGGTCGCTATCGCAAGGAGGAAATATTGTTGGAGTCAGAAGTTCAACTGCACCGACGAAGCAGAGCAGTAGTTCTGCTGCATAGAAATCTGCATGAAGCCAGCTAACTGCTTTCATGCCAAGGCAGCATTTATGGATATGTGGCTCAGGAGGAAAGGCTCAGGCTAACCTGGGAGTTGTCTGCACAAGAGGTTTACGAGTTGCTCTGAAGGTGACAAAGGCTGTGACAGCAGAGAAGAGGACCCAGATCACCAGGAATCGCCACCAGTGCAGCTTTGCTGTGAAATAAAGGGGAACAACCCACATCTGGAAGAGGGTCACCATCTGCAAGGAAAGAACAAAAGCATTTCTGCTAAGACTACACCCACATATTGAAAAGCATTGAAAGGGTTACACCAGAGAGGAAGCCTTTCTGTTCCCCTGCTTCCCTCGTACAGATAATACATTCTTGGCTTCACAGCCTTGGAGACCATAAAATCTGAATTAAATAACATTACTCAACATTATTCCAGTAGGCTGGCTAAGGGGTGAGATGGTGGCAGGTTGTAGGGAAGGTTTAAAGCAGAAAGTCAGGATTGCTCTGGTCTTCTAAAGCAGCAGTTCTCTACCTTTTGTGGGCTGCGACACGCTTGGTGGCATATCACAACCCTACAGAACTCACCAGCCCACTTGCACAGGCCAAATCCAGCTATCTCCCTTGCTTTCTGTGACACACTGCTGTGTGATGACACAGTAATGTGTCCTGATGCAGTGTTTGAGAACCTCTGTTTTAAGAGCTACTGGAGTTCACTCAACTCTGCTAGAATAGAAATCTTCTGAATACCTGAAGGCCACATCAGTTTTCTCTTGTTCAGAGTTCTTAAGCATTTCTCACACATCCCTTAAAACAGACAATGAACGGATGCACGCAATCAGACTCACAATCAGTTACACACAGAGATTCTTTGCTGGCACTATGCTTTTGCAGGGCAAGTGGAATTGTTTGCGAAACCGACACATATAGGAAACAGGCCATTTTCTGGCACTGTTGACTGGCATCATAAGTCTTGGAAGGAGGGTGTGGAGAATCCCTCATGGTTCTTGAATGGAATGATATTCTCTGGTCTGCAGTCTGATGCACCAGAATAGCAAAATCCATGGGCAGAGAGGCCAACCAGCTTGAGACAACTGATCAGATGTGTTCAGATGCTAAACGAGGTCAGCAATGATGAAATCCACCTTCCTCTCAAATAGTCTTATCTTGGAGTAACAGACAAGGCAAAATCCTGCTTCCTTTCACATCATCCTTAGATGGTACTTGGTCCTGCTGTGAGTGCAGGGGACTGAACTCGATGACCTCTCATGGTCCTTTCCAGTTATATGATTCTGAATAACAGTGGGGTGAGATTGATTTGTCTCATTGCCTTCTCATGGGCCAAACACATGATATAAACTCCTTACCAGCCAGGTTTTACATGGATTCAGTCAAAGGAAAGTGTATTTCTGTGGCCTATGTGTCTCCACAGACAATTCCAGTGCACGCTGTCAAACAAGGAAGGCAGATGGGTATTTCAACAGTACAGGACAATCAGAGAATTGTTAACACAACTGTGTACAGAGCTCAATGCCAGCTCCTGAGGGTGGGTGAAACAGGGCTGGAAATGCTTACATTGTAAGAGCGAGGATGTTTCTGTTTCCACTGCACTAAGAGGAGCTGTGCAACCACTAGTGTGGCAATGAGGATGAGGACCATTTCAGCATGCATGGCCTCGTGGCCACGGTGTTTGGCATGCATCCGAGCATGTTCGACCCTGAAAGGAGAAGAAGGCAAGTCAGGTCTGGAGTGCACAAGCTGGGATCAGCCAGAAGCCAGAAAAGGCAGGGGTGTAGTGAGCTGCATGGCAGGCTTCCATGTAAGTTTCCATCTCAGTGGAGGAGGAGGAAGGGTGGGGGAGGCTACGGGAGAAGGTTGCTCCTGTAACTCAGAGAGGCTGAGGAACAAATCTGGGCTGCTCAGACAGATTCTAGAGCTATAAAAAGCCAGGCATTTTGTTGGCTCAGGTGCTATGCAGACAGCCTAGTGGAAGTGTGCTGTCATCTTGGTGCTGTCAGCCTTTGGGAGCCAGGAGCAGCAGACTGCACCTTCTGTGCAGGAACTCTTGTAGCTAACTAGCACAGTTAGTGGTGGAGGGAGAGGCCTGAGCCTATGAACTGATGCTCCAACTCCACACAGCAGGTAGCAGCCTTTTCCCCACCACGCAGTGAAGGAGCCAGGGCTCATGCCCCATTTTCATGAAGTGCAGCAGTTGGAAGACACTCACACCTTTGATAGAAGAGCTGTCCACAAAAACTGCAGGTCCTTGCATGCAATGCTGCATCTTTGAGGGCAGTTACCAGTTCACATCAAGATGGAACTAGGGACTGGTAAGCTACCTGGGCCTCACCACTGTGTTAACCAAGAGAGCAACCAGCAGCTTTTGACACTGAGACCCAGCCATATATACCAGAGAGACTGTACAAGCCTGCAAACGCCTCCCACTGGAAAGCTGACATACGTGGACTTACAAATCATTTGCATGGGTCTGATCATTTTTGTTAGTTAAACATCTCTGACTTTGTTTCTTTCCTTTTATAATAATCCTTTAAGCACATATGATAAATTTGTTAGTCTTTTAAAAGTGCCACAGGACTCTGTTTTGCTGAACTAAACTAACATTGCTGCCCCTTTGCAAAGTTTCGTTACTGAAGGACAAGCTGGCAGCATGGTATTTTGGGTACACTCCAAACTTCTAATGATTTGGAAATGTAGCTGATCCTGAGAACAATTTTGATAAAAAGCATAAGGTTTTAAGCAACTTAGCTATTTACTGGACCCAGTGGCTGATTGGGGGCCAGGGACTGAAATGCAGTAAAGGGGACTGAGTATATTTTGTTTTAGCTTCTTGCAAACCAGTGTGGGGACTCGGAAGCATTATTTGGGGCTGGCTGAAAGTCCAAATTCAGTGTCATCCACCATCCAGGAGAATGTTCTCTCCTTTTGCAGCTTGCCTTGGCTTTGGAATTTTTGGGTGTTTGACCCTAGGCACAGATGGGTCACAGGCCAGTCAAACATCCAGTTAAAACCGGGTGGATTAATCATTTGGTGGGACATACAGCACAGTACCACTTGGCAAGGAAGTGGGGTTAGTCTACAACCACAGGCTATTGTTACCAGCCTCACTAACATTAGTGTGAAATTAAGATCTAAGCATAGGGTTCCCCTCTCTCGTGCCCACTGCAACACATCACTCACCTCCACCTCTCCTCGGGGGACAGCCGCGATAGATCAACCTAGGGAGGAAAAACAGTCACTGAAGTCCAAGAGTGGCAATTAAAGCCAAGAGTTGATCACTGCAATACTTTCTTTACACCCCAGTTGGGAAAAAAGTTCTTTCCTGTTTCAGAGGAACTGTCCCTGCCTAAATGCTGTCAAAAAACTGTAAGTGGTAAGGAAACAGCCATTTCATTCATGCCTCCCAAGTAATCACATTTGAACACTAATACAAGACTATTAAATGAATGGCAAAGTTGCATTAGTGATCCCAGGGAATCGCCTCCATCTAGAGTGCTACTTAGAGTCAAGTAAGAGGCTCAAGAAATCACAAACCCAAGTTCTAGCCATGTGAGCTAGTCAACAAGGATAAGAGACGTTAGCAACTATCCTCCAAACCTAGGGCTTCCACCTTCGTCTTACACTGGGCACTTCTGGAACTTCTAAGGAATCTTTGCTCTGCTCCACACAATTGTTAGGTCACCCGTGCACCTCACAAGGTACGCTACCACACACGCATCTCTCAGGTGTGAAATACACACCTGAGTATCTCACCTAAATACACAAAGCAGGACAGTTTGTTCTTAACAGTGGCTGGAATCGCAAGTAAGTTGGGTACAGCCTAGTAGCCCCAGGGGAGTTGATGATTCAGCCCCTTGCTTCATAGATTTGAGGGTCAGAAGGGACCCTTATGAACATCCCATGTGAACACCTACATAACACAAGATGCAGAATTTCCCCTGCTAATTCCTGCATTGAACCCATCTTTCCTGGCCATCTTTTAGGAAGACATTCAGACTTCAGGAGATTGTGAATTGAACCATTAGAACAACGTATCAAAGGATGTAATTACCCTCAATGTTTAAAAAGAAGTCCTATTTCTAGGCTGAATTTCACTGGTTTCAGCCACTGGATCGCCAAGGGTTGGCAACCCAAAAGACAGAGCCATTTTTTGACATTCTTTCAATAACCCAGTGATTTGAGAGCTGCATGGGTGTAACCTCCCGGTAGGGAGTGGAGGGAACTGGGCCAAGGTGCCTGCCGCAGGGTCCCCAGGAGGGAGAGAAAGTGAAGGAGCCAGAAGTGTGCCCCCCATAGGATCCCTCAGTGGTGGTGGGGAGCCCGGAGCCTGGCGTGGGCTGCCTGCAGGATCCCCTGGTGGCTGGGGGTCCTGGAGCCAGGAGCAGGCTGCCTAAAAGGTCCTCCAGTGGTGGCGGGGGGCTCAGATCCCAGAGCCGCAAGGAGGCAGGCAAAGAGCTGCAGGTTGCAAACCCGTGTGCCTTTGTCTGCTGCATCAGAGAGTTCTCTATAACTGGTAAGCTCCTCCCCATGTTGGTACACTGAACAGAGAGCACATTTTCCCCAGTAGCAACACAAATACTGGCGTGGCAGAAAAACACTCACTTTGGATACGTTTAATAAAATCCCATTCCAGACCACCCCAGCTCATCCTTAATTGAATTTATAGTACAAACAGTTCAAGCCAGCAGAACCAGTTTTCTGAAGCCCAGTCCAGTCCACCTCACGGCAATACAGCTTTTTAAGACATGCTGCCTGTTTGAATACATTACTGCATTCTGCTGAAGTCAAGGAGCCAATGTGATATTTGTTTTGGCACTTGACTTTCCCATACATCTTAGTACCTGCAAACAGCTAAGCGAGTTGTTCCAAAGACGGACTAGCGACATGTGTCAATATCAAGGGACAGAGCCAAAGCAACTCAGTGTGAAGAAAGGACACAACAGGGACACTGTCAGCACACATTTGTCTAGCGTGAATGGTGTTAAAACA
Organism: Podocnemis expansa; assembly: GCA_007922195.1. Taxonomy (NCBI): domain Eukaryota; kingdom Metazoa; phylum Chordata; order Testudines; family Podocnemididae; genus Podocnemis; species Podocnemis expansa. The sequence goes on along the minus strand of ML682063.1, from coordinate 164,069 downwards.
ACAGGGGTGGACAAAATTGGCTTACAGCTAGGCACCAGCAACTTTACTTTTGGTCACCAGAAGGTGCTCCTCCATTACATTTCTGCAATAAAGCTAGGCAGAAGGATACTAAAACTGGTGACCATGGTGACCAGAAATAGATTGGTTGAGGCCTGAATCACGAGCATACATGCAGTTCCTCCAGTTTCACTACAAGATCATTAGGTGACTAATATCCCTGTTCAGATTTAACCTTTGCCCGTTAATCTTATCACATGCCACGCTCAGATGCACTTCTGTGCACTGACCTCCATCAATAAACCTGCCTTCAAATAAGATACAGAACTGTGGGCTCAACTACTTGTGACCATTAAAGACCTCACTGAACCTCTGTCGAATAGGCACGTTAGCCCCAGTGCCTTGACAAGTTCCAAAGGGGCAGATGTGTAAGTCTAATTCAGCAAAAAAAAGCAAGTAGTCCTGTGGCACCTAAAGACTAACACGTTTATTTATCGCATGAGCTTCTGTGGGAGAAAATCCCAACTCATCAGACACTTTGAAGATGGGGGAATTTACAGAATGGGCTTTCATTTTCACCCCATTCTGTAAGTTCCCCCATCTTCAAAGCATCTGATGAACTGGGATTTTCTCCCACAGAAGCTCATGCAATAAATAAATCAGTTAGTCTTTAAGGGCCACAGGACTCCTTGCTTTTTTTTTTTTTTTTTCTTCCTTCTTCTTCTTCTGTGCCTTGATTAGATTCCATCTTGGCTAGAATTTTGGTTCCCCATAGTTTCTACCAATAGGCTTTTCATCTCTTCTTTGTCTTAAGCCATCGCACAGTGAAGCCGTGCACTGTTAAATAGCTGCTGTGTTCCAACACAGAATGGTGGAATCACGGGGAGTTGAGTCTCCAAAAACTTTGGAAAGCACACTGGTGAATGCAAGATATAGTCACAGGAAAACTTTATTTTAAAGCGTAGAGTTTGCTTAAAAGACTGAGTAGGTGGTAAAGATTTGACATAGGAGTTGCAGAGAAGTATTTAGGCCAGTGCATCTCTCAGTGCCACTCTGTTCCTGCCTACTGGATACCATTTTCCTGAATCAGGAGAGGAGCCACATGACTTTAACCAAAAGTAGAATTCTGTTTAATCAGTAAGGAACTGATAAACAGCCAGAGTTAAGAAATTCAGAACAGCAGATAACCTGTTTCCAACTCACCGTGAACAGGGAAAGCACAGAAGAAAAACGTTGCTAGTCCTAGCCTGACTGAGCTGCGGACGGCTTAGGTTTTACTGATGTATAGAAATTTCACACTCTCTTCAAAACACTGGAAAAATGGCTACTTCAACAAACACGAGGCAGCTTCTCTGCCTCCATTTCCTTAATGGATTTCCACCCTGGCATGAGTATGATCTTGTCCTTTCCATATAGGCCATGGGCTCCAGCCAACCACTGACCCTGTGCACACTGGGCAATTTTTAGAACAGTTTTCCACAGTTGCTAGAATTGGACAGACAGGCTTTCACCTGCTGACTGTCCTGGAACAGAGGAATAATCCCTCAAATGGTAAAAGCCCCCATTGCTTGAAAAAAATCAATAGAGAAATGGAGAACTGGGAAAAATTATTTAGTACAAATTCCTCTGCAGACACAAGGAAGGATGGAAACGAGCTACCAGTCCATAGACTGAATGTGATTTATGGATTTCATAAGGTTTTCTCTGTTAAGTGACCAATAAGAGACAGTCTGCCTGCACCAGCTTACTATCTTAACAGAAAGTTCACAAACATGGGAGAGACTCAACGGATGCTGCAAAGTTGAGCAATGATCTAACACTATGCTGATTCAACACAACTACTCTTGCGCATGCCGAGATTACCCAGAGAGGAAGTTACTCTGGTAATCAATGGTTTGCAAGATCCAGGCCCTACTGTATTTTAAAGAACAGAGGTAAGAAAATTAAACAATTAGTATACTTAAGCTTTTTCAAAGTTAATCCTCACTGTAATGGAAGTTTTTATTGAAGACTAAATTTTTCAAGTTTCTACCTGCATATATCCCCTGGGATGAGTGGACAAGCAGTTTCTTGTATAGTCATGCGTTAACTAGACAGGAGAAGTTGCTAAGGGAATATTACAAGCGTACTGATTGTCTGAGAATACTGAACAGCTCTTGTGTGTAAATAGGTATCTCCTGAGCAGAAGAAAGCTGCCTTTTGGGGGGAAAAATGCCTTTGGGAAATTAAAAAAAAAATAGACTTAAAAAAATGATGGCAAAGGGGGAGGGAGATGAATTTGTATCATTGTTGCTTTATGATGTAGAAGAATCCTCTTAACAGTTCCTTTTTACCTTCAGAGGTACCAAGATCATCCAATAATGTCCTCTCTGTTTTGCTGTTGGATTTCTTTCTTAGATTTCTCAGAAACATGGACCAAGAACTTTCTGGGAACTAAACTGAAGGGGTGGAGGCACTGAATCCTTAAACATGAGAGTTTCTCTCATAGGTATTCAGCAAAACAAAGGCAGTTTGAATAACCTATGTTCAGCTAGCTATTGGTGAGCAGAAAGTACTCATGGCTTTTCAAATAAAAGCTGTGAGCAATAGGAAGACAAAGTTCTCACAAAGATGATGGATTCTTCTCTGTATACAGCTACACTTGCAAATTAACAAAATTTCACTCATTCTAGAAAGAGAAAAAAATAATGTCTGATTCACAAAGGAAAGTGGCCTAGCCTGAATATATGGAACTTTGCCTGGTCACCAAAAGCTTGTTAAATTTGTTTGAGACTTGGTAAGGGGAAAAAAGGATTAGAGTGTATAATAACGATTTTCCTCTGAATTTAGATTGATTTTGGGTAGCAAGATGATCCACTCAAAGGTGCTCACAGCAAGTTTTCAAGGTGACAATGACATTTGGTACCCTAATGTCTTTCAACAATAGCCCCTTCAAAATACAGTAAGCACTAGTGTATCATGTGCCTGTAATGTCACCTGTCCAATGAGAACTTTGAGGGAATTTGTCATTTTACATGCTTCTATAGCATCTAGCAAACTAATAGCACTCGAATGAATGACAACTTGTCTGTAAAAAGTTACACTGACTGAAAAATACACAAGGCTTATTAATACACAAATGGATACCCGCAAGCATGACAAATGATGACTAAGACAGACAGATGGCAGCTTAACCTGTGAACACAGATCATTTAGACCCAACTGATTCATTGTAATGAGGAAAAAAGCCTACTATATTCTAAATCAGTGGGTCAGCATTTCAGCTTTCCTGATCACTCCATTGAGATTTACTAATTGCTGTGCTCAGATGGATAAACACCAGATCAAGACTTCAAAGTGAAGCTGCTGAGATCGAATTTATTTGCAAATTTGACTGGTTCACTTCAGACCTCAAAAGGGACTTTGGATATTCTTCTTATTACAACAGGTGATTTGACCCCATCTTCCTCTATACACTGTTTCCCAGTGTTTGAATCTTAAACTGCTTTGATTTGTTGTTACAGTGTGACCTGATCCCATGACTTAACACTTCCCTGCATTTATCTCCTCCCATTCTGTAAGTTCCCACATTTTCAAAATGTCTCACCAAGTGGGATTTTCCCTCATGAAAGCTCATGCAATAAATTAACGTGTTAGTCTTTAAAACTGCCACAGGACTCCTTGTTTTGCTGAACTAGACTAACGCGGCTGCCCCTTTGGAACTAGATTATCCAGGCTCCTTGGCCAGCCATCTCTACCTACTGCACAGGAGAGCACAGCTGCCTGTCTTTCTGGCCTTCAGGTGCACCATGGCTACGGGATGCACAAATTTTGCCACTGTATTTACCTGGGCAGAAACCATTCAATCACACTGTGTTCACAATTCAAATGGAAACCATAGAAGTACTAAGACACCTTCCAATATCACCCCCTAAATCTTCAGTGCTAAAGATTGGTCCCAAGGCAGAGGACTGAACCATGATCTGCTTTGAGATGCACAAGCGTCAATATCAGGTACCGTGGTCGTCTCAGTGACCCTGCTTATGTCATGCAAGTAGCAAAGCTAACTCTACTCATCTGCCTGATCTGCAGTTATGATGGAAATATACTACATTGTAATGAGTGCTACAGCTTGTGGTCTTGTGAGAAGTGGAGCAGGCTGAAAAAAATGCAAGTAGCAGGGAAGAGAAAGGCTGGCTGCAAAAAGCCTAGATACAAAGCAGCTGACCCTTTGATAGCTCTGTACCATGACTGTGCTGTATTCACTTTCACAGCAAAGGGCGAGCATGCCTGCTTTCTCATCTCCAGCTGGTACACATCAAGGAGTTTGATCTGAACACAGCTTCTTCATCTGTCAGTCAGTGCTAATGATTTACAGAGAAGGGGACTAAAGCAGTGGTTCTCAGCCTTTGGCGCATCATGACACGCTTGGTGGCATTTTGTGACCCTCCAGGAGACACCAGCCCACGTACCCCCATGCCGAATCCAGCAGTCTCCCTGATTCTCCATGACACACTTACTACTGTGTGGCGATACTGTGATGGGTCCCGATGCAGTGGTTGAGAGCCGCTGGACTAGAGGATGGGAACCCCCAAGTTCTAACACTAGCATTGTATGATTTGCGACCCATCCCTTAACCTTGCTGGGCCTCAATTTCTCTAGCTACTACACAGGAAGAATAGCTAACTGGCTGCACAGACTCGCAAGGCAGAGTGTCTATGTGTGGCTCTGTGGATGCAGGGAAGGCAGATGGATACAACATCCTGACTTTAGCCCAGCCTTTGATACCATCTCCCACAGTATTTTTGCCAGCAAGCTAAAAACTATGAATTGGACAAATGGACTATGAGGTGAATAGAAAGCTGGCTAGATCATTGGGCTCAGTGGGTAGTGGGTCAATAGCTCAAGGTCTAGGTGGCAGCCAGCAACAAGCAAACTGCCCAGGGGCTGGTTTTATTCAACATCTTCATTAATAACCTGGATGATGAGAGGGGTGTACACCCTCAACAAGTATGTAGATAACGCTAAGCTGGGGGAGGGTAAGGATAGGTTACGGTGACCTAGACAAGTGGTTTTCAAACTTTTTTCTCAGGACCCAGTTGAAAAAAAATCATTTACATCCATGACCCAACGGTTACATCTTTCAAAAAGGCATTGCAGTCTTTTGGTGGCAGCAGCAAGGGCCTCCATGACCCAGTACCTCAGGGTCTGCAAACCAGTACTGGGTCCCGACCTGTGGTTTGAAAAATCGCTGTTCAAGACCAATTGGAAGATTGGGCAAAAAGTAATCTGAGTTTCAACAAGAATGGATGAATCCCATGCACTGCTACAGTGCAGGGACTGACCAGTTAGGCACCAGACCTACAGGAAAGGGCCTGGGGAACTACAGTGGACAAGACACTGGACCTGAGTCAACAGTGTGCTCTTATTAGCAAGAAAACTAATAGCATATTGTGCTGCACTAGTAGGAGCATGTCCAGCAGACTGAGGGAAGGGATTATTCTTCTCTTTTTGACCCTGGTGAGGCCACATTTAGAGAACAATGTCCAGTTCTGGGCACTCACTACAGTAAAAAATGAGGACAAATCAGAGAGTCCAGCAGAGGGCAACAAAAATAATTAAGGGGCTGGAGCACATGACTTCTGAGGAGAGGCTGAAGGAACTGGGCTTATTAAAAGGTGGGTTTCCAGGAGGATGGAGCGAGGCCCCATCTCAGAGGTGGTAAAATGGCAGAATGAGGAGCAATGGTTTGAAGTTGCAGTGGGGGATGTCCAGGTTGGATACTAGGTGAAAAGAATTCAGTAGGAGGGTGGTGAAGCACTGGGTTGAGTTAGCTGGGGAGATCCTGGAAACTCCATTCTGAGAGGGTTTAAAGGCTCGTCTTGCAAAGCCCTTGCTGGGATGGTTTAGTTAGGGTTGGTCCTGGCTTGAGCAGGGCCTTAGACTATCACCTGGGGTCCCTTTCAACCCTCATCTTCTATGATGCTACGGCATCTTCAAATTAGTGTACGAGTTCAGAAAATTATAGCCAGCAGTCAATATTACCAGCTCTGTAAATCTGCCCAGGCTTTCCTAGTTCACTTGGTTACCTCCTATATTCAGATGCATGAGTTGCACACAGATCTGGGTGAGTAGCCAAGCTATTTCAGTAACAGATGTTAGAAGCACTGAATCATGAAAGTGATAAAACAAACAAGGAGTCTGCTGGCACTTTTAAAGACTACCAAATTTATTTATCGCATGAGCTTTTATGGGAGAAAAACCTCACTTCATCAGAAACTTGAGAATAGAGAAGTACAGATGAATGTGACAGCTCCCATCATTTGCTCTCCCCCATCTTCAAAGCACCTGATAAAGTGGGATTTCCTCCCATAAAAGTTCATGCGATAAATAAATTTGCCACCAGACTCCTTATTAGTTTTGCTGAACTAGACTAACGAGGGTACCCCTCTGGGACATGTAACTGATAAAAATGCTTTACATTATGCTGCACAGATTAAGCCCTCACACCCCTCTTCATGGCCCCAGGTTTTAAAGGTTTGAGTCTTGGGGCAGGGAAGAGCTGTGACTTTTACAGCCCCTCTTGGCACTCTGACACCTTGAAACCACTTAAAAGCCACCCCCAGCTCCCTCAGAGACCACCCGCAAACTGCTCAGAGACCCTGGGCTGAGCTGCTCATCGCACTTCCCACAGCCCATCCCCCCCACACCCTGGCGCACGGTATCAGGCACGCCTGGACTGCCTAGCTCAGTGGTTTACAAACTTTTTTTTCTCAGGACCCAGTTGAAAGAGATAATTTATAACCGTATCCCAGCAATTACCTCTTTGACCCATGCAGTCCGGTCTTTTAGCAGTGGCAACAAGGGGTGACACGACCCAGCACTCGAGGGTCTGTGACCCACTAGTGAGTCCCATCCCTAAGTTTGAAAACCACTGGCCTAGCTCATCCACCCACCCCGAGCCCCAAAGGACCTCCCTCCTCATTCCTGGCCCAGCACCCCACAACGCCCCCCAAGAAACCCAGACCCTTGCTGCACCCCATTCCCAGGCTGCCCCAAGGTCACTCCTTGGTTACTAACCCACCACCCCCTCCACTTGATCACAACCTCTACCCAAACCACCGCCAACCTGCTCACTGCCCCAGAGCACTCCCCCAGTCCTGCTCAGTGCCCCAGAGCGTCACCAGACCTCCCCTCCCTGATCATTACCCCTCAACTCCCACCGAAATCCTGGTCACCACCCCACAGCTCCCCCCCAACCCTGGTCACCACCCCTGAGCCCCCACTGAGACCCCTCCATCCTGATCACTTCTCTCCAACCCCACCACCCTGGTCACTGCCCTGCAACCCCCCAGACCCTGGGCACTGCCCCACAGGCCCCCCGATCACTGCTCCACAGCTACCCCAACCCCCCAGACCCTGGTCACTGCCCCACAGGCCCCCCTGGTCACTGCCCCACAGCTACCCCAAACCCCCCACCTTGGTCACTGCCCCACAACCCCCTCAGACCCTGGTCACTGCCCCACAACCCCCTCAGACCCTGGTCACTGCTCCACAGCTACCCCAAACCCACCACCAGACACCCCCAAGCTGGTTGCTGCCCCACAACCCCCCCAGACCCTGCCACCCTGATCATTGCCCCTCCAACCCCACCAAAACCCTGGTCACTGTCCCACAGCTCCCCCCAGACCTT